>VUQG01017216.1:0-10623 GCA_015106755.1 Etia nguti
CAAACCAGCGTTCCTCCCTGTCCAGGATGTGTACATCCTCATCATTGAAAGAGTGTCCACTGGCCTGTAGGTGTAAATAGACTGCAGAGTCCTGGCCTGACGAGGTAGCTCTTCTGTGTTGTGCCATCCGCTTCGCCAGAGGTTGTTTGGTTTCCCCGATGTATAAATCCTGGCAATCCTCCTGGCACTTAACAGCGTACACAATGTGACTCTGTTTGTGTCGGGGGACCCGATCCTTGGGGTGGACCAATTTTTGGCGCAGCGTGTTTTGGGGTTTAAAAGCCACAGAGACCCGGTGTTTTGAAAAAATGCTTCTCAACTGCTCCGATACTCCTTCAGTCATTATGCAAATGTACTGTTTATAAGATTGGGGAAACCTGCAGTCAGCTGAGACTGAAGAAGTCACTTGGATGAGTGACGAAACGTTTCTCCCACAAAACGCTACGTCCAGATGAACAGAATCAACTTTTGGAGATTTACTTTCCTGGATGATTGAGAATGCATCAAGATAAAACAGAAAAAAATGAGGAACAAAAAATATGTTTGCAGACTTACAGACTCATATTGGCTCAAGCGGTTTGAAGCCTCAATAAGTGCTTTGTCTTTTTCCTCAGCATGAGCTTCTGCTAGTTTTGCCGCATGCTCTGCTTCCGTTGCTCTCGTCTCTGCAGCTTCTAGCTTTAACTTCAGCTCCTCCATTTTCTTCTGCTGTAAGGTGGATGGGAGGCCTTTGAGAACAAAAGAAATGTCTTTAATTGCACACACAGAAACCATTTGGTGCCCCCAGAACCTAGAAATGGGGGCACACACACACACATATGTATAGACACACACATTGTGTGGGGGGGGGTACATTTTTGAGCATTCCCCGTAACTACAATCACCAACTGTCAGAAGAGAGGCAAATAAACAACATTTGATAAATTAAACAGGGATGTACAAACCTCTGTCTTTCTTCGTAGACGTCTTTAGCTCCTCAATAAGTAAGGTGTGCTTCTCCATTTCCCCTGTATATTGCTCCACCTGCTCACTCAGCATCTTGATTTGATTATCTCGCTCTTGGACAGCCTTTAGGATATTCACCACAAAATTAAAACACAACACAACACAAAAACACAGAATTATCAGGATTTCAATGTTAGACACATGCTACACAGCTGTGGCACATGTAAATATTTACACATTCATTGTTGGAGAATGTTATGGACTGAAAACAAGGGGAGGAACAGGATAAGAGGCCCACGACAGATGAAACTTACAGCGCAGAGCTCATATATGACCTGACCCAGGGCAGCAATAGATATGGAAGGAAGGATAGGTTTATATGTAAAGGAAGGGCAAAGAGAGAGAGCCAAAAGAAGAAACATGACATACATACATAGATACAGATAGATGGACAAAAAGATGATATGACTATAACCTCCAAATTAGGATGCTCCTGCTCCAAAGAATAAAATAAATGTATACACAATGACCACACCCACAGAGTATTTTAGATGTACTTAGCGTTATTTTATCCCAGTATTTTATTTATGCATGTAAGGTTGACGAGAATTATATCTGTAACAAACTGTTTTGTTTTAGTTTTACTTTTTTTGGCAACAGTGAAGTAAAAGTATGTTTTTCTTTCTATTGGAGCACACGTCCTCAGAAAAAAACGTGGGTAAAAAAAAAAAATCTTTTCTATGATAAGGTGACATAAAATAACATATATGTCTATCCAAGCACAACACTCAGATCCATTAAGAACAGATAATAAAGTCTGTGGTAAAATGTGTCCCAAAACGTCCCCACATCACTTTTAAGATAAGGTAAAAGTTGCATTCCTATGTAGAGCTTGGGTTTTTGTGTTCACATAAACAAAACTGTCGCCACGATAACACAATGACCTACATTCAGTCCACCACAATGGCAAGAGATGAAAGTCAGAAATGTGTATACACAAAGGAGATTATTTCATCCCTATTTTTGAACAGACCTGCTGCAAGGCCAGAATGTTGCTTTTGTCCAAGTCCAGCTGTGCTGAACGCAGCTTTTCCCTCAAGTCACGAATCATCTGCTGGTACACCAAAATTTCATCGTCCTTCCCAGACAGCACTCGCTATCAGGAACAACAAAAGTATACTCATGTTAGTCCTGTAGAACAGTTTAACAAAACTCAGTGATGAACTCAGTGACTGAAATTTGCAGGTGCCCACATGGACAATGCCTTCAGGAAGAAGGTTCAACGGTGCGAGAAGACAAAGACTGAGAAATCTGGCCACACTGACAAGCAGTGTTCTTGGAAAAGTAAAGGTGAGACTTTCAAACCTGAGAACACTGTACCAGCTGTAAGAACCAGAGATAACAGATGAACGCTTTATAGCTAAAGTATTTATTTATAATCACAATTTCAAAAAAGTTAGGATGCTGTTCAAAATGTGAATGAAAACAGAATCTGCAAAGCTCATAAACCCATATCTCATTCACCACAGAACATAGAAAACATATCAAATGCTTAAAGTTAGACATTTTAGTGTTTCCTGAAAAACAGAAACTAATTTTGAATTCAATGGCAGCAACACATCTTTAAAAAGTTGGGACGAGTGCAACAAATAACTGGAAATGGTACCAAAAAGATACATCTGGAGGGACAATTTGCAACTAATTAGGTTAACTGGCCACAGGTCAGTGAGACAACAGACTATTATAAGAGCATCTTAGAGAGGCAAAGTTTCTCAGAAGTAAAGATGGGCAAGATTTTAACCAGTCTGTCTAAAAAATTGTGGAATTTCAGAAAAATGTTCCTCAACATAAAAATGTGACGACTTTAACTACTTTAAATATCTACAGCACATAATATCATCAAAAGATTCAGAAAATCTAGAGAAATCCAGAAGAGACAGGGCTGAAATCCAGTACTGGGTGCCTCTGATCTTCAGCCCCACAGACAGCACCGCATTTAAAAAAGGCATCATTTTAAATTTAGAGCAACATAGAGCAACACAGGGCTTGCGTATTTCAGCAAGATAATGCTAAGCCCATTCTTCATCTTTTATAACAGCATGTCTTTGAAGTTGAAGACTCCAAAGGGTGAACAATATTTTACCATCCAAAAACATTTGGCGCATTATGAAATGAGAAAATAAACAAAGATGACCATTCCCTCTGCTGTTAACTGTTAAACAGCTATAATCCTCAGAAAATAATGAGACAACATTACTTTCCCAAAGTCCAGGAACTAGTCTTCTCAATTCCTAGATGTTTATGAAAATGACTGTTACACAGTGGTAAATACAGACCTGTCTAATATTAAACATTTGATATGTTTTCTGTGTTCTACTGTGAGTAAAACATGGATCAATGAGATTTGCAAGTCTTTTCATTTTGTTAGTATTAATGTTCAGTGATCCTTTCTTTTAAGCGGAGAAGTGTAGGTTAACAAAAGCACCAGGAGGCCCTTGGCTTGGGTCAAGGTTTCAGGTTTTCCCTTGAATGCACCTGCTTAAAGGAAATAAACTAAACAAATAAAAGTTGCCCTTTGGAGAGTTAGTTTGAGTAAATACTCACCTTCCACTCCTCCACTTTGGCATTAACAGCTGCCATAATAGGGTCGTTCTCTTCAGTCATGCTATGAATCTTATCTGTTAACTCTCTGACCTGCACATAAAAAGTGGAGCCATGATTAAGTAACCTTGCACTCAAACATTATTTTATCAGCTTAAAAAAATGCAGAGTGTGACATAATAAATGTATTCAGGTAACTTATCCCCATGAAAACATATTTTACAAACCAGCCACAAGGTTGATGGAAACAGAAAAGAAAATGAAAAAGCAGTATGAAGAGAAGGATCTTACTTGAAGCTTTGTATGATCTCGCTCCTTCCTAAGCTGGTCCATAATGGAGTCAGTCTGCTGCACCACAATCTTCAACTTATTGTACTCATCCGTCATCTTCTCCATCTCCTTCACAGATTCCTCCAGGCTTCTCTGCATCTGCATATTCTCAGTCTTCAGATGTGTGTTTTCATCTTCCGCTCGCTAATAAACACAAAATAATTCAAATAACGTAATTTTGGGGGGTGTAGTCTAAGACACAACAATCAGCAGTACAAAAAGTAAGTAATGAAAACAAATGAAACACAATAGTCTGTTGCCTAGTTAACCAGATTTTATAGTAAACAAACAGATTTTCAGTACCTGCAGGTCTTCTAAGCACTGGTAAAGCTGGCGGTTGGCCAGGTTGAGCTTCCTCTGAGTCTCAGCATTCTCGTCTTTTGAAGACATAGGCTCTTTCTGGTCCAGCTCTCCACGATAAAAGTCCACATCCTGCTGGAGCTGCTCATTCTGATGTGAGGGAACACAAGACGTCATTTCAGAAAATGAACCAAAAACAAATTTCCTCTGCTCACTCACAAATATGGAAACACTAATTTGACTTTCGAAGCCCCTGAAATACAAACCTTACCTGCTTTTCAGTATACTGATGGATTTTGCTACGATAGTTTATAAGAAAACACGTACTTTAGAAGCTGTCCCCTTATGCTATATTACATATAAAATGTGTATTATAATTTACAATCTATCAGGTTAGTCAGGTTCACTTAGTGCACAAAAATAAAAGATCAAAGCTTAAACCCTTTAAAATCCCCAAATTCTGCTAAAATTCCATTATGTTAAGGATCACATATCGCATATGGTATACTTCATCTTTCCTACTCACTTTTTGCTTGTACATTTATAAAAAGCTGTGGCGCAAAAAAAACCTCATGTACACCTTTATATGGCTACAAAACCTACAAACTATTGCTCATTTCACATAACCAAAAATTCAGTTTACTTAACTACACTACCTTTGTTTCTTACCTTCCTCTTAAGTTTTTCTAACTACACCACAGAACAGATGGAGACAGAAAAAAACAAGATTAAAAGGAGATAATGAGCAAAAAATGAAGGTAAAGCAAGAGTACACAGTACAAATGGATCATAACTAAACAAGGGATGAAATGAAATGACGAGTGTGACACCAACTATCACATACCTCTCTTCTCAGCTTCTTGATGACTTCCTCGGCCTTCTCTACTTGCACAACCAACTAGAAAAACAAAACCAACTTTATAATGTAGAAACATTGAAAACGCTCTGTTGTAACCATCAGAAAACGATGGAAAGCTGGACACAAACAATGTCAAACAAGATTAGCAAAGCAACAGATGAGTCAAACCATTTGTATCGTATTCTTGTATTGGTTGTTTTTGTATATAAATATATCTGTACATAAATATTTGCATTTTAACGTAACATTCAATCTTTTCACCAGCATGTTTTTTTTACCAGCACTTTGTCAACAAAGCGTGTGCAAACTAATGAGCTAACATTTGCATGTCTACCTACGGCAGGTAAAGTGCTCATACCTCCTCGTTGGTTTTCTTTTCCTTCCCCATTTCTTTCTTTAACTGGGTCACCTCATTCTCCCTTTGCTCCAACTGGGTCTCGAGGTGCCAAATCTGATCTCTAATAAAGCTGGTGTTCTGCACAGTGCTGTGGAGCTAAGTAGTACAAAAAGGAGACAAGATGCACAGCCAAACAACCCCCACAAAGAAATCTCTTAGTCTCTTATTACCTCCATCTGTTCATATGCGTTCATTTCCATGATCAAGTTGTTAAACAACGATTTTGTTCTGTTCACATTTTTTTAAGGCATAAGAAAAACTGGAATATAAGTAGTGACAATAAACAACCCTGGGAAAATTGAAAATCGTTAACAATTCAAAACGATAAGCAATTTCTGTGAGTGCGCAAGGAATTAGCTGTAATCTTCTTAAGGGGTCACTACAGCAAATCCTTTCATAAGGAGGGTTACGCTCAATGATTGGCTGAAAGAGTTGGCACTGCTGAAAGGAACTAAATAAGCATAGAAAGTGATATCAAACCACATAAACATTTAAACATTTATAATGATGGTTGAGTTCAACCATGTGACTGAAGAAATAACAGTTCAGCAGAATAGATCAACAAAAATGCCCAATACATAATGTGTAAGCAATAAAATATACAGTTCGTTTTTTATACATGTTTAAAAACTCGATTTTTTTTTTTTACCTTCTGTTCTTGTTCCGCCTGTGACACTTTAGCCAGGAGTTCTTTTTCTAAAACAGAAAAATAATGCAGATGTTGTTTGTTAACCTGACAGACAAAAAAAGAAAAAGAAAACTGTCTAACAAACTTTATATGATACTAACCTTTTCTAGCATGTTTCACACCAATGTCATCGATAAAGTCGAAGGCAACAGAAAGTTCTCGATCTCTAATCTAACACAGAAACATAGAGAAGAAGGAACAAATATTATTTCAAAGGAAATATTTCAACATGCATAAACACGTAAAAGCACCAAGGTCAGTAGTGTGACTCCTTTATGAATATTCTTCTTTCCTAAAAATACATTACAGATGTTGGTAGGGTGGTTCACAGATGTGCGTGGGAGAGATCAGAATATAAAAACAATAAAACTGAACACCTTCAGCAGGGCCTGAAACACCCTGAGGACTTGAATAATGTTCTCTGGAGCTTTATCCATCACACCCCATTCTTCTGTCTGCATGGGAAAAGTCAAATGTAGAGTCATTCAACCTCATAATACCAATGCTTGTACAGCACAACTGCCTAGACCAAAACAATCTATATTTATACGTGTAATATGACGAGGTGTACAAAGACTTCTCAAGGTTCAATCGCAGCACTCAGGCTTTTGCAGAAAATTCATCAAGAGCTTTCAGCACAAGTTAGATTGTTATGTGTTGTATCCAATGGTCACTGAAGGCATGAAAAATGTATCATACATAAGTACATAATGTTGACCAATCATCAAGTGATTGCCATACTCAAAATAATAGTCTAATCTGAGCAGTACTATAGTCTGTCTTTATTTCATCGGCCATCAAAGACAGGCATTCACTTAGCTCATGGAATTTGCAAGTTAAAAAATATCAAACATTGCTTGTTGGCCAACCTCCAGAAGTAAATAAAATAAATGTCATCGACGGGCTATTACCAAAACTAACATGTCGAAGACCTTATCCACTTCGTCTTTGTCGCGTTCACTGAGGGTTTCTGGGTCAATTCTCAACACTTTATCCCAATTAAGAGCTGCAGGCATCTTGGCCATGATGTGTTTTTAAAGACTTAGCTAAACAGGAACTGATATAGCATCGATGTGGCACTTAAATTGACGGTTATAGAATAGAGACGCATTGGCTGCTAGGTTACGGCTGACAACAACAGTTAGCTAATGAAGCTACTCCAGAAGAAAACTACAAAAAAATCGGTAAGGTTCCCGGAAACTTAACCAAACCGTAGCGAGACGGTGAATATAAAGTTATTAAAGTGTGTCGTCGCAGTTTTGCAACTCGGCACTGTCCATATTCACGTCTGTTAGTCCACAAAAAGCACCAAATCTCGCTAGGTTCAACTTGCGCGGTCACCTCTGCACCGGAAGTGATAGTGGGTATTCGCCAAAGCTACTTAGCACATATGGAATGCCGCTTGATGAACTGTGTATTCCGTCTATGTTTTGTCAGCTAAAGTGTGTTTTATGAGCTCAACCATCAGCCCTGTTATAGACACGGTGAGAAAGACCTAAGCTACTTCTCTGCCCATCTTATCCAGCCTAAACACAGGTGACAAGGTAGTTAGCTGTAGCTGCTAATTTAGCTTTATCGTTAGCTAATGTTATGTTGCAGTTACAGCGGCTCTGAAATTGTCATTACAGGTTGTTTTGGGCTTTTTGTGCCATTATGTAACCGTTATCGATTAGTCACAATCCCGACTGAATTTCATTTATCAAACACCCGGTGTTCGATTTGTCGTAGCTAAGACTCTCGAGTAATATTTGCTGGCCACGACAGTGCTGTTGGAGTACGCCCTCCATTGCTTTTGCTGCCAGCTGTCACTGTATTGGTAACCAAACTATTCAGTTTTTCAGCAAATGAGCACAAATTTACTCACTTGTACTTTTATTCGTTCTATAATTTATCTGTTATATTTCCAGTTACATCTTACTCTGTAGCTTTGTCAACAAACCAGGGAGGCACACTCTAAGAAGTAATGCTGGCATGGCTTTTAATTTACTGGGTGCTGTGATGAGGAATCGGGCTAAGAAGACTTGTTTACATACACAGTACATCACAAAGTTGCATTATTAGTGAAAATATGTGTCCAATGAGGAAATAAGTTTGAACTCATAACTGTCTATTTCACAAATCATCATGCCATCAAAATTGTAATAATACTAAATCTTTTGTTGTCCTGTACAGTGATCAATGAAGGCTTTGGTCAGCAATGGCTGTTGTGTCATGGAAGGAGATTTTACTTTTGAGTGGACTGGTGGTGGGGTGTTACTGGAACAGCTTGTCATGCGGGTTTGTGTTTGATGATGTCTCAGCAATCCTTGACAACAAGGATCTACGCCCATCAACCCCACTCCGCAACCTTTTTCTCAATGATTTCTGGGGAACACCCATGGCTGAGGTAAGCTTTAAGAAGAATCAAACTCAATACGAGGTTACGTGATTTCTCTTTATTATTTTATATTATGCTTCAAGTTTGTCTTATTGTCATTTTTCGTTACTTAAGGTAATTTAGAAAGAAATAAACCAACAACATGTGTCCCACTACAGGAGCGGAGCCATAAATCTTACAGACCCCTGACAGTGCTCACCTTTCGACTGAACTACCTCTTCAGTGAACTCAGTGCAGCTTCCTACCACCTGCTCAATGTCATTTTACATGCTGTCGTATGTGTGCTTTTCCTGCGAGTGTGCCGATTGTTCCTGGACAAGACTTCCAGCTTGGTGGCAGCATTACTGTTTGCTGTGCATCCCATTCACACTGAAGCTGTAAGTGTACATTTGCTTGGTGAGCAAATGTTATAAAATGTGTTTTAGAAATTTAATTTGGCCTAATTGAGAATTATGTTCACATACAAGTCCATGAAAAAGTGTTAATTAGTGAGAGAAGTAACTGGAAATACTCCTAATTTATCTTTCATTTTCTAAATTAAAGTAATCTTATCAAGTTATGCCCCACTGGATGGGACAGACTCATTGGGAATTATAGACAAATGCTGGGCATTGGTCAGGTGGTCCTTGAGTGCCATCTGCAATCCAAATCATGACTTCCTCAACATTCTCATGTTCTAGTTTAACCATTTCCTTAAGCATATGTTAGGTTTTAGGAAAAATCAGAAAGAATACAAGGTCACTTTTTTATTTTTTAAATTTTAGGGGCGTCTGTCTAGGATTGTATAACTAAGCTTTCCACTTGTCCAGTTCATGTTCATGGGGAGTCCTGAGCCCATTACAGCTGTCACAGAGCGAATGGCAGAGGATCTGTCATGGATGGTTCACAAATCTGTTGCAGGGATAACACAGAAGGATACACAACCATTCAAGTTTAAATAAACACTTCTGGACAATTTAGAATCGCCAGTTAAACTGACCCATGCTTGTTTTTGGTAACGAGTTGCAAAACTTTGGACAGTGGGATCAAGCCAGGGTATCTGGAGAGAACCCATACAAGCATGCAATGTGCTAACACTGAAGTGGAAGCTAGGACCTTCTTGCTATGAGGTAACATAGCTGACTAAGCTGCCCTAGCTAAGCACTGGGTTTTCCACAGAAATTATAACCACTGGATGTCCCACTTGATCTCTAGTATCGCAAACCAAACAAGCAGTAGTGTCAGCCACACCTTCACTCTTCCTTTAAAACAAGAAAGGTGGCTTTGTAAAATACGTTGAAAAGCCCTGATCTGAAATTTTCCAACTGAAGCTGAGCAATTCACTTGATAGTGCTGTAGAAATATTTTCACCGCACTGTAAATGTGGCTGAATTAAAAGAATTCTGCTTAGAAGAATGGGCCAAAATTCCTTTAGATGGGAAAGACCAGTTATTGCCAGTTATTGCAAACACTTGCTACCAATGGTGGCGCAACAAATGATTAGATTTAGGTGGAATTTCTTTTTCACATAGAGCCAAATAGGTTTAGATAACTTTTTCCTTAATAAATGAAATTGTAATTTAATAGTGGAATGTTTTATTTATTTAGGTTATCTAATACAAATATGAATAAAGTCACAAACATTAAAAGAAATTAGGAAGGGGGCAAAGATCTTTTGAAGTCTGAAATCTACATGTGCAATAAGGTGTTAAAGAGACTTTAATATAGAAACAGTGTTTACATGTAAAGACTTTACATGTCTTTACTAAGCGGTGTAGGGCATTAAGAGTAATATGAAACTTAGCTTTGCACCAACATGTCCACTGTGGCATCAAATCAGAATGCATTTCAGTGATTGTTAAAATTGCGTTAGAGTGAACCAGACAATAAACAGCAGTTAAATTGTCACATCTTGCCTGTTATGGCTTGCTCAAAAAGGGACTCCACCTTATTCAAGGAAACCCTTTGTTTATACTCATGTTAGTAGCTTACTTGTGCTACACGTTACATTAAACCTCTGTTTTTACTGTTGTCATTTAAGGCTGCATTTACATTCTTTAAATGATTTAAAATTATGGCTATATATATATATATATATATATATATATATATAATTTTTTTTTTTTTTTTTTTTTGGAAATAGTTGT
>VUQG01017218.1:0-11720 GCA_015106755.1 Etia nguti
GAGTTATTTGGGCATAACAAGGGGCGTTATGCATGGAGGAAAAAGAACACAGCATTCCAAGAAAAACACCTGCTACCTACAGTAAAATATGGTGGTGGTTCCATCATGCTGTGGGGCTGTGTGGCCAGTGCAGGGACTGGGAATCTTGTCAAAGTTGAGGGACACATGGATTCCACTCAGTATCAGCAGATTCTGGAGACCAATGTCCAGGAATCAGTGACAAAGCTGAAGCTGCGCCGGGGCTGGATCTTTCAACAAGACAACAACCCGAAACACTGCTCAAAATCCACTAAGGCATTCACGCAGAGGAACAAGTACAACGTTCTGGAATGGCCATCTCAGTCCCCAGACCTGAATATTATTGAAAACCTGTGGTGTGAGTTAAAGAGAGCTGTCCATGCTCGGAAGCCATCAAACCTGAATGAACTAGAGATGTTTTGTAAAGAGGAATGGTCCAAAATACCTTCAACCACAATCCAGACTCTCATTGAAAGCTACAGGAAGCGTTTAGAGGCTGTTATTTCTGCCAAAGGAGGATCTACTAAATATTGATGTAATTTTTCTGTTGGGGTGCCCAAATTTATGCACCTGCCTAATTTAGTTTAAGTAACTATTGCACACTTTCTGTAAATCCTATAAACTTCATTTCACTTCTCAAATATCACTGTGTTCATCTACTATGTGATATATTTAAATGAAATTGCTGATGCAAACAACCAATGATTTATAAAGGAAAATAGTGAAAATTATCAGGGGTGCCCAAACTTTTGCATCCCACTGTACATAGCCAATATTTTAACACTGAATAAGCACTTGATGGCTTTTTATGCACGACTGGAAAAAAATAGTTCCAAAGTTAAATTGAAAGTTTTAGCCACGTCACCACAATGTGTCAGCTCAATGTTATTCCCCAGTGTTGTATGGACATCTTTGTTAATCATTCCAATTGTGTTCAAGAACTGTTTTATATTAGCTTTTTGTTAATAACAAATTTAAATCAGCAAAATCTAGATCAAAATTAAAATGTCAACTGGTGCACATTTTATGTGTCCTATCCTTCAATAATTATTATTAAATATTGTTGGGGCAGGGGTGTGGTCCCTGGCTGATGTGTTGTGTTTGGGTCGAGCATTATTGCCAGATAATTCCACTTTGGTTTCATCTATCTAAAGGATATTGTTTCAGATATCTTGTGGTTTGTTCAGATGCAAGTTTACTAATCTAAACCACGCTGCCATCTTCTTTTAGACAGAAAAGGGTTTCCCAGTAATCTTTCCAGATGAGACATATTTGCTCAGCCTTTTTGTACTTTGAATTTGCTGAGATGTCCAAACCTGGGAAGATTAGGAAGGTGTGAACAATCTTTTTCAGAATGATGGACTTTTCCAACAGTTTTGTTTGAAAATTGCCTTACAATCATTCCCTCTAATTAAGATCTAAGGTCACTGCTGATGCCTTTCCTCATTTGCTGTGTGTTAACACACACCTGAATGCTCCAGATCTGACAAAACCTCTACTTTTATATAGGTGGTCACATTTGCTGATGTTCAGTTAATCAAATGCAGTAGATTATTAGCATGTAGCTGCTACTTACCCTGCTATTCAAACACCGCCTATCAATGCATGAACTAGTTTTTCAACATCACTCTGAGACAGGATGTTTGATACAAAAAAACCCCTCCTACACATTCGTTTAATATACACATTAAAGGACATATCCTTATCCTTTGAGGTCATGAAAGTCTTTTATGTCTTTAAACTATCCTTGCAGTTTAACTAATTGCTGTGTGTCATCGGGCTTCATTCTGATTCTGATTCTGATAGATAGATAAAGCTGGGTGTCATCTGCATAAGAGTGAAAATGTATGCTATGCGCTCAAATTACACTGCTTGTGCATATGGACACGTATTATGTAATCAGGATTGGTCCTAGCATGGAACCCAGTGGAACTCCATATTCAGCCTTTGTCTGTGAAGAGGACTCTCCATTTAAATGAACAAATTAGAGTCTTTTAGATATATATGATACAAAGCACTGCAGCACAGTACCTTTAATGTTCTAATCCTCTAATACATTCTCTAATTTCTCTAATAAATATTATGGTCGACAGTATCGAACGCTGCACCGAGGCCTAGCAGGACAAGCACAGAGATAAATCAACTGTCAGAGGCCACAAGAAGATGATTTGTAGCCTTCACTAAAGCTGTTTCTGTACTGTGATGAGCTCTGAAATCTTATGAAGTTAGATGTTTTACAACTACTCTTTCAAGAATTTTTTCTAGATAAAAGGAAGGTTGGAGATTGGTCTATAGTTAGCTAAGAAGTCTGGGTCTTTATAAGTAATGGTTTAATTAACACCAACTTGGGGGCCTATGGTGTTTAGCCCATCAATAGATATAGATTGATCATATTTAAGATTGAAGCATTAATTAATGGTAGGCCTTCTTCTTGTATGAATGGGGTCTATTAGACACATTGATGCTTTCTTAGCAGCAGTTTTATTCAGTAGTTTTACAGAGCTTTAGTCTGTGGTGTGATGCATACCAGAGAAGATGTCAAATTAAAGCTTTCTTGGGTAAAAGAAAGAAAACTAGAAAATAATCACAGCCTGAAATGCTTACAAGCTTTCCTTAGCATTATGATTGACATCTTTGTGATGTAATTGACTTTACAGTTGCAAGAAAGGAGATTTTACTAAAACTGATTTCAATACAATATGATCCAACCTGAAAATATTTCTCTTTAGTTGGCTCAGTTACTCTCCCTGCTAAATCTAAAAGAAACCAATAAATGGTATTTATGAATTAAGGTGTTGTTATTTCGAATCAATCCCACATCTCTCACATATGAAGTAAGATGATGAGCACAATCTAGGGTTTAAAAAAATCATTTTTGGTAATGCTCTGAATTAAAACGATTGAAAAGACAGTGGATGGAGGAAATGTTTACTGCAACAACAATAATGCCTTCCTTCCTTGATGCTGTCATTGGTTGCAACCATAATCACCCATTCATTCATTATTCTGTTTCCTGGGTAGTTTATATGTAGAGGAGAGTTGATTGGCAAATTAAACAGCACTTTTCGACACTACTCAGGCAATTTTCTCAGAACCATTAATCAGAGAACTGATAAATGACAAAACAGTGGCTTTAAAACCAAAGCCATTAAAACCAACACGCATCATTTCTGATAAATATTCATCACTAATGGCATATTTCCTCAAAATATTACATAAAACAACACTTTTTTCACTTTTTCCTTGAAAACAGTTTATAATTGTGTACAATGTGATACCGTTTACATCAGCTGTGTATTACCAATCACAGGGCATTGTGCGATATTTTAAGTTCACTATAGGATGTAACTGTGTGTGAAATATATTCTGACAGCACTACAAATACAAAATCGCAAACTCAGGATACAGTGAGTGATTTCTGAAACATTTTGGATTTCTTTAGAGGGGGTGAGTGACGAAAAAAGGAATTACACACTAACACAAAATAAACTCAGGAAGTGATGACACAGGAACACAAAACATCAGAATGCTTTTTCATTTTGTAATCCTTGCTTCATTCCTCACCAATTTTCTGCCTGTTTAGTTAACCACTCTCTCCAGTGTAAATACTCCCCTGTTTCCATTTGCCACATCCTTGACACCTCCACTCATGTCTTAGTCCCTCCCACCAGAGATGTAAGCAGAGGAGGTGAGGAAGAGACACGACGCAAGAGGTGACTTTTGAAAATGATGACAGGGACAGCTGCATTATCAGCTGTTTTGTGATAGCTCGAACACAGCTGGGCTTTATGATCGCAGCTTTAACAGTGCTTGTGACATAAAAAAGAATATTTGGGGCTACTTTGAATTGAAATCACAACCTGGTGAAATGTGACACAACAATCACACACTGAAACAGTGAAGGGGTGAAGGTTTGATCATCTTAAGTAAATGAAACAACACACAAATAAAATGGAAAAGTAATTTAAAGCATCTTCCCCCTGCCATGGTTTGTACACTGCTCAAAAAAAGGAAAGGAACACTTTTTAATCAGAGTATAGCATCACATCAGTTAAACCTCTGGGATCTGATCAGTAAAGTAGCAGAGGGGGTTGTTAATCAGTTTCATCTGCTTTGGTGTTAATGAAATTAACAACAGGTGCACTAGAGGTGCAACCCCCAAAACAGGTTTCACAGGTGGAGGGCACTGATATTTTTTCCCCCTCATAATCTGTCAGTTTTTTTCCCACTAATTTTGCATTTGGCTAGGCTCAGTGTCACTACTGGTAGCATGAGGTGATACCTGGACCCTGCAGAGGTTTTACAGCTAGTCCAACTCCTCCAGGATGGCACATCAATACGTTCCTCCTTCTGTGTCCACAGGCTACTAACACAGTCGTTGGGTTTAGCAGCTTAACATTAGCATGATGTCAGGCTACAGTTATTTCCACAGTAGCTTCAAACGTCCATGTGAAGGTGCTAGTGGGCAACAAGTCATTACTTCAATTTCAGTCAGCAACAGCCTGCCCAACCTCCACCACATTCATATAAAGCAATGTGTAAAGCCAAATGTAAAAGACAGTGTGTCAAACTGTGACACTGTTTATTTCTATATTCTCTTGATTTGAACAGATACATATTCACCCACGTGTGTGTGTGTGTGTGTGTGTGTCACACTCAGCAGCACAGTGGGTTCATTCTACATAAGTTTGAAAATGCTGTCTATGATTATATGATACATGTGAGCTGCTGTTCATTTAAAGATGGTTCTGAAAACTAAAGCTGCACGGAAACTGAAAGGATGAAATTACAAACACTTGCTGAGTTAATCCTAAATTTTAAAGTATTTTAAAAAAAAATGTTTTTAATTAGAAGTCCCCTGAATGCTACACGTTTATAACAAATATAGTTACTTTACATTAAGGTAATTTAATAATAATAATAATCATCTCTAGATTAGAATTCAACGCTTGCTGACCAGTTTTCCGGAAAACAATGTCAACATTCCTGAAAGATCTAATTGTCCGCTGTGTGCTGAACAAGCACAAGGTGGGTCGAAAGTTTTTTTCAGTAGACTCTAATGTCTGTGTGTTTCCCTGATGAGAATCAGTAAGAAATATAAATTCTTAGGCACATCTTTATTCCATCCATCCATCTTTCACTTATCCAGTTCACGGTTGCAGATGACTTGAGGCTATCGTAGCTACACTAGGGTGAGAGACAGAGTACATTCTGGAAGGCTCACCAGTCAACTGCAGGGCTAAAACAGAGAGACAGAAAACCATTCACACTCACATTCACATCTATGGTCAATTTAGAATCGTCAATTAACCTTACCCCATGAGCTGCCTCCAACAATTTTATTACTTTATTTCTTAATTCAAAGACTTTTACAGCTATTTTGTTGTTCTATAAACAATAATATATGATCCTAAAACAGATTAAAGCACATTTTTGTAGCCTACGAGTGGCTGAGGCTGAAGCCGAAAGAAAAAAACTAAAGCTGTCTTTTAAGCATTGATTTAATGAAACACTAATTATATTCCTTCAGATCCCCACATGTCTTAATGACAGAGTTGTTATATATTGATAAGTCTGTTAATTTACACAGCTGGCACTTCTGCTGGTTTCCCTCCTTGCTTCAAGTAGGTTAGACTTCATTATTAATGTATTATTTCACACATACACATTCACTTTTTTCACACTATAGTTTTTATTTTCCTTTGGAAAATCAGCCCCACACTTAATTGTCCATAATTGTGATTGGTCAGATGCTGCTTTAATGCACATGTACAGGGGAAACCCTGGGTTACCTTAGTGAGTTAGCTTAATGTTTTATCCTGATTGCCCGTGTTAGGGTATGTGAACATAACAGAAAGAGATCCCGGGTATGCTGACTTCATAGCCCTAAGGATCATGACCAAACTTTAAACTGAATCATGACACAAATCATTCAGTAATAAAAATACTTATTCCACAATTTATGTTATTACCAATGGTGGTATGAAAATATGTAACCAGATAATTGGCTATCACATTGAGCATGGCTTCTCAGTGTCTCCTTCCTCTTCAATCATAGTTATCAAAATGAATCAAACTTAGTGTGTCGGTATGAAAATAATTGTTTTAGCGCTAACACAGGACATTTCATTTATACTAATAATATCTGAATAAAAATATCATTAAAATAAAAAGAATGCCTTATTTTATTCTTTGTTATTACTGCTACACATAAAATAGCTTTAGAGCCAGCACTGACCTCAGTAAACACCTTGAAATATTCACTGGACTGTGGTTTGAATGTTGCCGTGGCTGACGATGGCTGTGGATTGTGTGTTGCTTTGAATGCTGCTGCCAAGGGGAATAGTTAACCCCGTGCTCTCAAAATGAGGGTACACAGTGCATTAAAATAAAATTAAGTCTTTTTTTCAGCATCCAGGGTTATCTCACATAACAACTTTTTAAACCTTACCAAGCAGTTTTTGCGTCTAAACTGAAGTCAAACCAAAAGACAAAACCAAATCTACCTGTGGGACACAAACATCCATGTCCTGGTTCACAGTCCTCTAATTTAAGCCCCCGCAGCACTGTCCTGCCTGCCTTACTTTAAACAGGACTGTTTATCCTCTAATATTAACGGTCAGGTCATATCTTGTCTGTTTGTAAAGAAGAGCCTGGTTTATTGTAAAGAAATCAAGAAAGGTTGAAGCACCTTTTCCTCCCACTTACTTAAATTATATCAGCAGAGGGTGCTTGCAAGCACTATGTGCCTACTAATTTTTTGTGATTTATCAGCGAGGTCACAGCACTCCAAGGACAACATGGTGGATGCTGAATTATAAGAGAGGTCCTCGAAGGGGTCCATTACTTTCACATCTGGCCGATTCATCATTAAAACAAGGTGAAGTGGTTCAGCAGACAGTAATACTTATGTTTTCCCCAGTTGTCTTCCTCTTAAGCGCGCTATTTAAATCTGAATCACTGGAATACAAAGAAAAGGATATATAGTGCGATGAAAAAGTATTTGCCCCCTTCCTGATTGCTTAGTTTTTTGCATATTCATCACACTTACATGTGTCAGATCAGACAAATTTTAATATTAGACAAAGATACGATAAGACTAAATACAAATTGCAGTTTTGAAAAGATTTAATTTCTTAATTGGAGAAAGCTATCATAACCTACTTGCTCCTATTTGAAAAACATAATAGTCTAAATTCCCTGAACCTAAGAACTGGTTGTGCCACCTTTGGCAGCAGGGACTACAATTTGTGATAAATATCAAGGAGTCTGTCACAACACTGTGGAAGGATTTTGGTCCACTCTTCTTTGCAGAATTGTTTTAATTCGGCCACACTGGAGAGTTTTTGAGCATGAATGGCCTGTTTGAGGTCATGCCAAAGCATCCCAGTCAGATGTAAGTCTGGACTTTAACTACGCCACTCTAAAACCTTCATTTTGTTTTTTTTAACCATTCAGAAGTGGAGTTGCTGGTGTGTTTTGGATCATTGTCCTGCTGCGTAACCCAAGTGTGCTTGAGCTTCAGGGCACAAAGTGATGGCTGATCATTCTCCTTCAGGATTTTCTGGTAGAGAACAGAATTTGTCCAGGTCCTGAAGCAGCAAAGCAGACCCAGACCATCACACTACCATCACTACCATCATGTTTGACTGTTGCTGTAAGGTTCTTTTTATGAAATCCTGTGTTAGTTTTTCTCTAGATGCAACGGGACTCAAATCTCCCAAAACCTCCCCACTGAGGCTAGTGTAAGTAAACTCCAAAAAAAGTGGTTAATCACATGTAACTTATGATTTAACAATTAGGGGCAGTTACTTTTTCATGTAGGGCGAGATAAAACAATCTGTAAGTTAAGAACCGTTTTAAGCAAAACTGACACTCTGACCACAGCCAAATTCATGAGGATACATCTTCCCAGGGCCATGTATATCCAGTCTATATCTCATTATGATCTAGCCTGTAGTTCCTGAGATATCTCTGACTTAGTGATCCTTTCTGCTATGCCTTTAGCAGTGCAAAAGATAACGTGTGGAGCAATACGAAATAGAAAAAATAACTCCTCCTGTGTGACTGCAGTCTCATGAACAGTAGAAATTTAACTATAGTTTATCATTTGGACTGTACAGTGAGATTTCAGAAATCTCAGTACAGAATGGCGCCCTACATTCTCTTAGACGCATGGAGATGTTGAACAATAATCTCTAATTATCCCACCAAAAATAAAAGTCATGCTGCATAATTTAACAGGAAACTCGTTGGCAGAACCAGCACATTGTTTCTGCGAGTCTGTGTTAGGGAGTCAGTGCTGGTACAACGAGAACAACTTCCCCACATAAAAGTGTACATGGAAGTATCTGCAGTGTTTGTATTGATCTGCCCTTAAGGGTCAGTTCGCACCCTGCTGTTAGAGTGAATTTCAGGTGTGGTAGTTTGGCAGGAAAAGGATCTCTGTTTTGGAAACTGTGGAAATCACAACGTTCCAGGTCTGCCATAAAAATTCTCTTTGATCATCTTCTCGTTATGTTGCACTTCTCTTTCTCCCTGTTCACAAACACATCATGCACCCTCCACTCTATATCTCTTGTTCTCATCGTCATCCTTCACCTCCTGTACACCCCATCTTTTCTCATTCTGCCACTATTTTGTAGCTTTTTATAAATTTTTGCCCCCCTGCTCCCTCCTCTCCCTCTCTGATTAAGCTTGCTGGTGCATTAATAAAGTGCAGCTCCCCCTCCCGCCCTCCTCCAGTGGGATTAGGCAGAGCACTAATTCCATCTCCGGTCCTGGCCGCTTTGAAGTCGACTGCCAGGGAAACTGGCAGCTTCTTCAATTGGCCATTTGCATAATCCCACCACTGCACTCGTACATGCTTATCAGAGTGGAGGATGAGCTAATATGCTGGATAGAGCTGCACATCGGCATTATAATAATCCAGTCGTTTCTAGTAGCCCGGCGTTCTTCATCACTAGTACCATCAGGAATAAATGGATCGCTGTCGTTATCGCCATCAGGATGTCATCATCGTTACAGCTCATCTTCCTCATCACTCTCGGTTAATTCTGCAGTCCTTATCATAATAAGTAATTAGCATGCAGAAATGCTAATTTTTGCTCACTGGCAGCAGCAGCTGATTGTATTTGCGTTGCATTATCTGCTCAAGCAGCATAGTGCGGAGCGCCTGTGTGCTCTCACACAACACAGTAGAACTGATGTGTGAAAACAGAGCCGCTGTAAATGTCCCAGTAATGATCCTAGGAAGCCTCCCTGTGAGAAGAAAGATGAAACGGGAAGAAATGAAAACACTGTGGTTCCATAAAAGGGGATTGCCTCGATGTAATCCATGAGTCAGCAACCACTGGTCCGAACCCATGACGGTAACTTCGGGACACCAAGCATATCCTATTAGTTTTTCATATGCAGCATATGGTCACTAAAGTCCTCCTCAGATGAGACTATTCTTAACTGATGTGATTTTTTAAAAATAAGTGAAGCGGATGATCTGTGGAAAAAAGTGACTGCTACCAAATTACCAAGTGGATCAGCATCTTCTTCTGATTCTAACAGACAGCAAATAATATATCACATACAGTCATACACAGATCAGGCATAACATTATGACCCCCTGCCTCAGATTGTGGTGGTCCCTCTTTTGCTGTAAAACACCCCAGACCCATAGGGACATGCACTCCACTACACCCCTGAAGGTGTGCTGTGGTAAGTTGGAGGTGGGGCCTCCATGGATTGAACTTGTTTGTCAATCACATCCCAGAGATCCTCGATTGGATTGAGATCTGAGGAATTTGGAGGCCAAGTGAACACTTCAAACTCGTTGTTGTGCTCCTCAAACCATTCTTGAACCCTTTTTGTGGCAAGGCATGTTATCCTGCTGAAAGAGGCCAAAGCCATCAGTTTCCACGAAAGGGTGAACATGGTTTGCAGGACCCAGCGTTACCCAGCAGAACATTGCCTAAAGCATCGCACTACCTCTGCTGGTTTACATTCTTCCCATAATGCATCCTGTTGCCAGGTGTTTGGCCATCCATGTTATGTAAAAGAAAACATGACTCATTAGACCAGGCCACCTTCTTCCATTGCTCCTCTGATGCATATGTCCTCATTGTTAGCCTTTCGGAGGTGGACAGGGGTAAGAATGGGCACCCTGACTGGTCTGCAGTTATGCAACCCCATACAAACAACCCCCCTCCAATCTTTTTCATGAAGGCCAGCTTTCATGTTCCATGTGCATCAGTGAGCCTTTACTGCCCACGACCCTGTTTTTTGCGGTTAATTTAGTGTGTTTCTCATCATAAATAGACACAGCCTTCAAGTCTGAAAGTGAAGCCAACGTGGAAGAACCTTAAACCTGCATTCTTTTTAATGGCCACTACGGGGCATATCCCCTGGCTGCAAAAACGACTTCCAGCTGTATAGAAGTCGATGAGGAAACGGCCATTGGCCCCTTTGCTCTGTGGTCTCTGGAAACAGTTTTTTAAAAAAACTTTATGGGCTCAGTCCCTAGATTTAGGACATATTGAATAAAACATTAAGTGCATCTCATAAATCATGACCATCATTAGAGTTGAAAGCTAACTTCGGAGGATTTCTTTGAGAAAATACAGTCTATACCAGCTAAAACCCAATACATGTTGAAAAGACTACTTCATGCTCTGATGGCATTATTGATGTATATTCATGAGACTCGTGTAGTTGCCAGGTTTTAAATCTTCCCACTGAAAAATGCTCCTTGGGTAAAATTGTAAAGAGAAGAAATAATGGAGAGAAAGATAAGGGCAAAATTCGACAGCAGCAACTTGTTTAGAAATGTTTTTTTGTATCGTATTATTAAATGAAGACTGCAGGAGAAGGGTGCCATCTGTAGCGCTGTAACCAAGAAGAGATGGCTTTAGTGTGAAGGATTAAAATACTGTCATCTTACCATCCAGGAAACAATGACTCCATCAAACCAGGAGGAAAGAAAGGTGAAGGTTTTCAGAAAACACAACAGTTCCCACAGAGCAAACATGATGATATCCGAGTCATCAATACAGGTATTTAAAGTGGACATAACCTTCTCTAACTGTTCGCCTTTGACATGTGCTATAGCCAACAAATATTTTTCATCTTTTACCTCTTACAGCTAAGCATCTCGCTGTCACATGGCAAATATAGGCAAAGGCAGGCTATAATGGCACAAAATACACGTGGGTGCATAATCGGGTAATTAATTACCTACGCATTGAATTTTTATTTTTTGAGAATTGTGTACACACGTTTCCAAACCTGCACAAAATCTGTATGAGTGCTAAGACTGGTTCTCTTGGAAGTTTCTTCCTGTTAAAAGGGAGTTTTTCCTTCCCACTGTCGCCAAATGCTTGCTCAAAGAGGGTCGTCTGATTGTTGGAGTTTTCTCTGTATAATTGTAGGATCTTGAGACAACTGTTGTTGTGATTTGAAGCTATGTAAATAAAATTGAATTCAATTGTCTTCTTGTTTTGTTTCTTTTTTGATATTTAGTTTTGTCTTGCATTTCGGTTTCTTTTCCTTCTTGTCTCATTGTCATTGATTGTTTTCAGCCTTCGCCTGTGTTTCAGTCCCCCAGCTGTTTCCATTTCCTTTTTTTTTTTTTTTTTTTTTTTTTTTTTTTTTTTTTTTTAATTTTTTTTTTTTTTTTTTTTTTTTTTTTTTTTTTTTTTTTTTTTCTTTTT
>VUQG01017241.1:4962-16373 GCA_015106755.1 Etia nguti
GTAAAAGTATACATCGATAACCTTTTTTGTGTTGACTGTCATGTCTATTTTAGTTATAGCACATTTAAACAACAACCCAAAGAGCTTCAGGGACAGGCACATTTACCTTTCAGCTTTTCATGCATTTTTATGTAAGCTGAAAGCAGTGCTTTGTTGTGTTAACCAATTTTTATGGAACGTAAAAATCACAGTAGCTTACTGGTCATTAAAATGTGTTCATAATTTGCATAAGTCACACCACACTGCTCTTCCCTATATAAGCTGGCTTTATAAATTAAAAGTGTTGGCATTCGCAGTACTGGCTCTGTATTTACTCAGTATCCGATGGATACAAAAGAATGCAGTACTACACAGCACTACCTGGTAGTCCAGGCAGCTTAAATATTCCAGACTTGTCTAGGAGGAGTTACAGAAATACAGATATACACTGCGATCATGTATAGTAGGATTCATAAAGGATCAAGTCACGAATATAGCTTTCTGAAGAAGCCATAAACATAATGAAGCCATGGAAGATATATATATATATAACATTTTGAATTTAACAAAAAACACATTCACTTCTATTACTGCTCAGATTTTTAGTCCCTTTCTCATAAACACAGCTGAACTTGAGTAGATTACCAACACATGGGCCATGTGACAGCTGAGGGAATTAGTGTATAATTGTATGCAATACCTGTCATATATGTTAATTTAATGCATAATTAAATGCCCCCCCCCCAACACACACACATTATGTCATATTATTTTAAGATAATCCACGTACAATTACGAAAAACAGTTTCCATGGCAACTGCTTGTAAACACATCTCCAGCAAATATTTGCACATTCTGTTATGTGCTGCTGAGTTTCAGCCAGAAGGGATACAAAACAAACAGAGAAGAAGATAGAAGTTAGTTTTTTTAAAACTTTATTTTCTGTCGTACAAAGATATCAGAACAATTAGCTGTATTATTATTATTATTATTATTATTATTATTATTATTATCATTATTATTATTATTATTATTGCGTTAGGCAGTATCCCTGCAAACCAGAAGCCAAAATAAGGATGGAGAGGTGATGAGATAAGAAAAGTGTGAAAGTGGAAAAGACTAAATTAATTGCTTGAAGGGGAAGACAGTTGGGGACGACATAAAAAACGGGGAAAGTGAGAAAATCACACAAGAACAGATTAGTGTCAGGAGAACAATAGTGGGATGCTTAATGGATAAACAAAGGCACCAGAGCTGAACTGGGGGACAGAGGTAAGTGGGACAAATGGATGGCTTCTGAATATATAAACAGCCTCTGTCTGGAAACCAGGCGCCCTAAACTCCATCTGGATTTACCCCTGCACTGCACCCAAAATACATCTGTGTAGAAGTTGACCCAGCCTATTTCTGCTACTTTAAAGAAATGCAATGAGAGCTCCATCATTATTCCATGTTTGCACCCTCGCACTATTAACTTTTTATAAACAACACAATAAATATATTTTTTTATGTTTTAAAATCCCCAATAACACACAGTTGTTTCGGATGCTGTGCTCTGTGTGAACCCATGCATGGATGGCTCCATGTTATTCCGCTTCAGCACCCTCCCAGAAATCCCCACACTGCGCATGCGCGGCTAAAGCGCGCTACCGCAGACAGGGGGCGTCAACATGGCGCTGTCTCCTCCACGACCGCACTGACTGCAACCTGCCAATGAGAGAGAGAGAGAGCGAGAGAGAGAGGGGGGGAGAGAGACAGAAAGAGGAGAGAAAGCGAGAGAAGCGTAGGTTTCCATTCCTGTCAAGCCTCCATCATTTTTTCTCCTACACCTATGAGTCCCTACACATTTTCAGGTGGATAGGGTGAATTTCCAGAGTTTTTCAAACGCCGCTCCCCCTTGTTTCACCTGCGCAGTGGATGGTTTTTGTTCGGCGGCAGCAGCAGACGCCCGAGCTTGTAGAGCAGGTGTGAGGGACAGCGGCGACCGCTCCTCTCCTCCCTGTTTCCGAGGGGAAATGTCGAGCGAGAAGCCGGTTTCAGCACCACCGGGCTCTGCTTCTTCGCTCACGGACACGGACCGAGAGTCCCATCCTCCGGCGGGCTCCTCCGCGCAGCAGCCGCCGCCACCGCCGCCGCCGCAGCAGGTCGCTGCGGGCGCTGGGTCCGGCACCACCGGGGAAAGGATGGTGTCTGCAGCCGGCTCTATGGTCCTCCCGGCCGGGGTGATCAACCCCGCTGTTCCGATAAGGAATATCCAGATGAAATTTGCCGTGCTGGTGGGCCTGATCCAGGTCGGGGAGGTTAGCAACAGGGACATCGTGGAGACGGTGCTGAACCTGGTGAGTGGGAGCAGGACCGAGTAGTCCTGGAAAACGCTGAAAGGAAGCCATAGAGCACAGCACAGTCGCTGCGCCCCAACCCGCTATGTTTTATTTACGATGCTTCGCTCTCTCCTGGTTGTGTGGCTTTCAGGGGATGATGTCATTTGTTTGTTCGAGAGATGGTTGATGTTTCTTTTTTATTTCCTTTAGATGAAATGAGGCCGCTGTAAGAAATAATAGTGTGTTATATTTAAGCCCAGAGAAGCTGAATGAAGCATGTGACCCCACCGAGGCTCTGAGGGTAGTCTAATCACCGGCCATTGTTGACTAAATGACCCGTTTGCGGTAGCTACAACAACAGGAGACATTCGCAGTCGAACTGTAGGGGATACTGAAAAAGTCTATGCAGGCTATTCTCCTGACCCCGATATGTACCCTGAAGTGATGCATAGGCAGGTTGTAACAAGCGGCGAGTGGTTTTAATGTTGCGCACAACATCAGGACCCCTACAACGGACTCCATTCGTGTCCCTAAACGGGCAAAATCATGCATGTGTGCACTCCCGGCAGCACAAAAACAAACAGATCCAACGCGGACAAAGGCCGACTAGCATTATGCTACCCATCGACATATGTGTGTGTGTATGAGAATGGGTCAAAATTATGCACAGGCCTATTGTTGGAGGCAGGGCCCTGCATCCCGAGCCCAAAGAGGTCATATATACGTTTGTGTATAGGTGGCTTTAGAGCTGTTAATGGTTTATATTACTCTGCTTCAAGCAGCCATTATTTCTGGAGCACATATACGTTTCCACCCCTCTTCCATCTTCAACCCTCCATCGGAGGCTTGTTGTCGGCGATGCAGGGCCTAGATCAGAGGATTTAATCCAGCTGGGTTTTTTTTTCTTTTTTCTTTTTCCATGACTGGTGTGTACTGTTACGAAACAGATGAGCAAAATGTACAGCGGATGTAGGTCTGGAAGACTAATGCTTTTGGGGGGAGGTATAGGACGTGTGCGCGTTGGCTGTCCCCCCCTCCTTCATCTATCAGGCGATGGCGTGTGCTGCATGATATTACATGCATCTAGCATGGAAAGAGGAGGAGGAGGGGGTCTGATCATCATTGATTTTCTTTTGAAGGTAGAATAATAATGACTTGATAATGAATTTTTTACCCGATTACAGTGCAGCGAGTGTGACGGCCTGTTAACTCACTGGATGCTTGGAGCAGGACAGCCTAGAGTTGAGCCAAACCATTTTGATCTCAGTCAGACTGTGGTGAGCCATTCTGATTCAGGTCGCCTCTCATCTCCCCAATCGATTATCGGTACTACAGGGAAGTGCAGAGGGGCTTTCGCTGGCTCACTCCAATCTTGTCTCCTTCTTTTACAACCCCCCGGGTTGCACAAGCTGATAACCATCCATCCTGTTCCACGGCCTCCTCCTTCACTCTGGAGGGACTGAGAGGAGTGATGCTGCCTGCATAGACTAGGTTGGCAGGGCAGCACCATGCATTTAAAAGCAGGTGGAGAGGGGTTGAGGGAGGGTGGGGGAGGAGAAGAGAGAGTGGAGGAGGAGGAGGTGGTAGGATGCTGCAGTGGCTATGTGCTCAGAAAATCACCAGCTGATGCAGCGGAAGAGGACAGGACTGGTCCACATCAGATCAGTGAAAGCCCATCAGAGCATTCAGCTGAAATGCACTCTGCATCATTTTATGTAAATAACCCGCTTTTAAGGCCTTAATGTTTATTTGCAAGTGTTGCATTAGGCCCGACACGCTGACAAATTAAAGCAGCGTGTGTTGGTCATACAAAGCTTTACTTGCTAAATCCTGAATTGAACAATCAGTTCTGGTTGCAAGGCTGCCAATAGCTAAGCCTGTTAGGGAATTCGGCTGCCCAGCTCCTTAATTAAAAGAGTTGAAACAAAGAGGTGTGGAGGCAGGAAACCTCAGTGGTCATGCTGCTGGTACAATGAGTCCACTGTGACCCAAAAGCTGATCCATTATTCCAATCAGTGTGGGAGACCACAGCAGCCACATTCTCCCTCCACCGGGGCTGTATTGATCAGATCCCACTGCGGCTGGAGTGAACAGATGGGCTTGTCTGCTGTATCAGATGTGCTCCTTGGTCTGTACGGCTACATGAAACTGTGTAGAAAGAAAGAAAAGAACAGTCGAGAGCCCGAACGCTTCAGTGTTGCCCTTGTTTATTCTTAATCTTTTAATAAGTCCACACACATGGACTAATAGACCTGCACTAGGTGTGGGGGGTGCTGACAGCAAGGTGCTCAGCGATTATCATCAACAAGGCATCACAGTTGTCAAGGCAACACCGGTCTTTGATTGCCTGCATCCAGACGCTCCACCACCTGGTGTTGCTCTGCACTTCCGGACTTCTCACACAGTACTCTTCCACAGCGTTTCTTTGCTCTCTCTCTCTCTCTCTCTCTCTGCCTGCCTCTGTCAGTCTCCTGTTTATGTGCTTAATATATCTTAAAGTACAGAACGGGCGATTAGTTACTTTTTTACTTATTGTATCTCCCATTGGGGTTAAGTTTGACTTGAAATCTGGCAATTGTAAAGTCCATAGCATGTGATTTTCATACTTCACTGAGCCCTATGTGGAGGCATCTATGATGGATGTGTTTGTGTTCTAATTTATTCAGTCTTTCTCTTAAATTTGTCACCTGTCTGTAGGTAAGTAGGTGTACATCAAACCGCCTAATGTAAATTTTTACAGATCAATGGTTCTCAGTCTGAGAGTTGAGGCCCTTTCCAAGGGGCTGTGGGATAAATCCAAGGGATCATAAGATGATTAATAGGGGTGGAGAGCAGTAAACAGATTTATTTTTTCAGACATTTATTTAATCTTTTGCTTTTTTTTTTCTATCCTTAAGAATTACTGAGTAGTTTTACATTTTTAGGTCCCAAGTAAAACCGGGATACCAGATCTCTTCAGCTGAGCTGGAAATATTCAGCTGGTGTTGCATTAATTTCAGAAGTTTAGGCACCACTCTTATGGGCAGCCTCTCCACGATGGGATACTTCAGTCTGCTTGATTGGGCCCATTTTGCAGTTGAGTTTTCCCCTTCCAAGAAATTCCTGTAGTTTGCCTCACTGCACTGTTTGTTCTGTAGATTTTAACCCTAAAATCTTTCTAGTTAATGTTCAGCCACTTCTTCCCTCCAGTCTCTGGTTATTTGTGTGACACACTGTGATGCTGGTGGAAGAAAGCCAGGTGAGAAGCAATTTTTGTTGACAGAGGGAAGAGTGTTGATGTGTGACTTATCTGTCTGAAGCGTACTGTCATATCTATTCTTTGTTTGAAGAACTGAGACATATATTTCAAATGCATCTACAGGCAATACTGTCAGTCCCTCTGCCTTAGTACAGCACCAGCTGGGCTTATTTATAGGCGGCTTTATCTAGTTGTAATGCTTTTTTTGGGATCAAAACGGCGTGTTTATCTGGGATAGAAAATGATTGGTGACACACTCTGGCTCACTCTTAGTTTTTATTCCACCTTCTTTGCTTTTCCTTCCCTCCTTTGCCATCCTCCTCGGTCAGATGCAATATCTTCTGGCAGTGTCAATCCCCACCTGAGCCTCCTCAGTGGTCCCACTGACTCTCTGTTAGCAAACGTCTCATTATTCTTGTCCACACGTTCCACAATCACCAAGGTCACCTGATCCTGAGTCCTCAGCCGGCAGAGCGACACTCGGCACAGCACACCAAGTCAGACACATCCTGATTATAAAAATACACCGAGGTGAATGCAGGCACACTTCAATCCATTCATCGAGGTTATAAATGGAGGAACAAATGCATCACGGAGACTCGCTCTGTGTCTTTGAATCTCTGTCTGGTGAGCTGCGACTCTGGCATGCTGATTTATGCTTCATGGATTTGTAAAGGAATAGGTCACCCATTTTCAAGATGCATTTTGTGCCATTGTACTTTGCCCTGAGGTGGTTTGAGACATCAGCACAAAACTCAGTTTAAATGAACCGTTTTTCAAGGGTGCCCCGTGGCTGCATACCTAGGGCATAGGTTAAATATTTCCCTGCAGGACTGTGATCTTCTTGCATGGCCTCGCGGTGGAATAACAATGCGTCATCTGGTGCTCGCACAACCGTGGAGATGAGCATATTAACAAGCATCAGCTAACAGACTTGAACAGTCATTTAAATCATGTCCTCCCTTGCTAGCGTAGGTTAAACGGACTTTTGAGTATAGTGAGTAGTTTTAAAGACACTAAAAAAGATCTGATTGAAAGTTGTTGGGTTTTTTTTGATCGTTCAGTACTGCTGGCCCATATTGGACTGTCATATAATATAAGTGTTGGTGTGTATATTGTCTGATATGCACATGTATGTTTTAAATCTGTCAGCTGCACTTTGTTTTTTTTCATAAAGTGTTTTCCCATCTTCTGCAAGATGATATTGGGGTGGTTATTTTTGGGAAAGATTAGCTGCTGTAAAGCTGCAGAGAAGCTTACCATTGCCAGTTTGTGCCTAGGGTCCACAGGCAGTAAGCAGCGTTAGCTAATGGTGTAAACAGTGCTGGACAAAAACAACACTGCATGAACGCTTTCTTATTTTGCTTCCCTATATATATATATATGTACATATATATATATATGTGTGTGTGTGTGTGTGTGTGTGTGTAAGGAAGAGCTAGAGGACAGAAGGTGTGGCTTCTGCTGCAAGGTCATTTATGACTTTGCTATCTATCACACAGCTGGGTTGTCCTGACCTCTGCATGAGCCAAAGGAGAGACAGAGAGCGTGAAAGCCAGGAGGAAAACGATGATGTGGAAGGATGCTCATCTTGTACTTTAAAAAAGAAAAGAAAAAAAAAAGTGATGGAAGGAGAAAAATGGTGAACTAAAGGGTGAGAAATGATGAAAAGGATTCAGAGCGGTTCAGTTTGTGATTGTCCTTCAGGTGCTCTTTTATTCTTGAGTGTAACATAGGTCCAGCTGTATGACGTTCTGTGGGGGTCTGATGAGTTCCAGCCCCCCTGTGGAGCCTCATCATGCTGTGGGTATCACTGTTCTCCTCTTTCCTCTGCTCTTTTGGGTAGAGCGGTGAATTGTAGTAGGGAGTCCCATGAACCAGGGAAAATGTAAGACCTTGCACCGTTTGTGAGCGAAGCCCTTTTACATTTCAACTTTTAATTGGCCATTTTTCTTCATCGATCACTTGTCACAGCATGGAATTAACTTGTACTACTTTGTTAGCATGGCTAGCATTTTTCCAGAGCCGAGATCTGCATCTCTCAGATTCTCCGTCAGTCTGGACAAATCTACAAACTCTTTTCCTGGGGAAGGAAGGAAAATACCCAATTAGTAATATAAATGTCAGGTTGTCCCTTAAACTACAAACCTCGTCACTCCCAAATCCTCTTATTAGCAGGCTCCTCCAGAATGATCTGCTTCTGAGCCAAAGAATCTCTTTTAAGGCATAATGCTGAGGCCCGTTTTCATTATCATTTCTGTTTCAGCCTTTTTAGCTTGAATTAAAACACGATTTGCGCTAAACTCAAACCAGACTGATTTGTATGCGTGTGTATTAGGCATCCAGGCTAAAAATGTTCACCTCTGTCTTAAGGCTCCTCAATTCTGCTTCGCTTCTCTAATTCCTTCTCATCCTTCGTTAGCAGCTATTTCCAGATGCGGGTTTTTTTCCAGGGATAAGCCGTGTAAGATTTTGGGTTAGGGTGTCTTCTGGGAATGGGGGAAAAAAACGAGGGGCAGGGGTTTGGTGGGAAGGAGGGAGGAAGTGACTTCTCTGTCACTTCCTCCATCCCTCTAGATTGTTCATCTCCTTTAAGCACATGCACTTCCCCTTACCCACTGGTGTAATCTTGTCTCGCTCTTTGGCTCCCTGGCTGTGTGAAGCGGCCGTTGGATGAATGTAGATGATCCCTTTTATGATTAGGTAATGGAGCTGTCTGCAGCGCCACCCTTCACCGGTTCTTTTTCTCGGAATACTTTCTCCGTCTTCTCGTCTTTGAGCATTAGAAGGTCTGGAGGGAGACTTGTTGTCCTGTCATCGCCTCTTACCTACTGTTGCTAGGTTTTTGTAAATGCGCCTGCAGATGGAAGAGAAGTGCAATGGGGAGATGACATAAGGCGCTCAGGCCCGGCTTTTACCTGCAACTCTTTAAATTGAAGCTTTAAATCTTATAGAGGTGATTTTATGTCTAGTGTTTGATTTCTTTAAAACACCATCGGCATAGAGGTCTTAATCAAGCAAGAGCAGGTTTTATGAATTATGAATGAATTGCATAAGGGAAGCACATGCTTGTCGGCAATTATCGAGCTGAAAATGTAATCGCTTTTGAACCCAACAGTCACCTTCCGTGTTTGCTGTATGCTTTAAGGCTCCATTATCAATCTTGATAATTTTTTGATTGAATTTGTTATAATTACCACTTATAAATAATTCAACTTTTATTGATTTTTTTTAAATGCCTCAATATGCTAATATGAGATTTGTTAGGTTAAGGACTGAACACTGAGTACTTCAGCAAATCTAAAATGTGATTCAACACATGATTCGCATCATCAGCAAAGTCATTAGCACAGAGGTTCAGTTACTTTTTCCAGTCTGCGCTGTGATTGACGACCCAAGGTTTTCAATAAAGACATTAAAAGTGCAACTGTTTGTGTGTTATTAGTTTAGGCCTAATTGTGACATAGATCTATTCAGAATCCAGCTAAATTTCCTTCTTTGTTGCAATAAAAACCTGAAACACTCAGCCCTGTTAATAATTCGATGCATCAAAAGTATCCATGGATAAAAGTAAGGTCCGCATACATATAATGGTTTACTTTGTCCGTCAGTGAAAAGTACTCATTTGATTTTGATGTGTCAACCAAAGGCAACCAACTCGTCCCTTTGCATTTGTAAAAGTGTGACCAGCCGTTTAGGTATCTGTTAAATTCCTTAAGATATAAAAAATTAATTGATTAATTCAATATCAGCTGTTTTTCTTTGGCCTAATGTATTATAAATTTTCACAGCTTCACTTAAAAGCTCCGGGAAGCATATGTTCTCGATTGTTCTGGTTGTCCTCTGCTGTGCTCCTTGCTTCAACACCATTGTGTCTGTGTGTCTGGCGGCTTCATGCTTTTGTGTCTGCCTCTATTGTGTTTTGTTTTTTGTTTTTTTTTTCTCCCCAAAAAGTGTGCATTGTCTGCGTGTGATTGTAGTGAGATGGGAGGGGCCATAACAATATAATTCCTATGTGATCTTAATACGAAACGTTTGGATCAAAAACACTGTTGATAATCTTGTTTGTTTTGCATCTGTGTGTGTGTGTGTGTGCATTTACATCTGGCACAATGACAGTGCAGTAATCTCCAAAATTATAACCAGCTGCTTTGTTTGATTTAACTGGTTTTTGTGTGCTGGTGAGGGTGTGCCCCCAACATCCCAGAAAGAGGAGAAATGAGTGTTCCTACAGAACCCTTGCTTTGGTTTCCTACACCTTCATCTGCACATTTTCTCTGGCAACACACACACACTCTGCTCTCTTCTTTTTGTAGCCCACATCATTGCCTGGCAGGGGTGATTTTATATTCATGCTGGCCTACTTCGCCTCACTCCCTTGGCTCTAAACACACACACACACACACATCTGCCTTACTGGAAGTATAGCTAACTGTGTACCTATTCATCATGCTGCATACTGCAGTGGCCGACGGTTGATTAGAGCCAAGTTTGTAGAGTGTGTGTGCGTGTGTGTGTGTGTGTAGTTTTACTATTCTATATTAGATATCTAGGATCTCTGAGGTATGTTCGTGCATCCCCTACAGCCTGAAAAAAACTGTGTCAGAAGTTGTCATTTAACACCACATTACACTGGTTAGTAGTTCTGCTCGCCATCACAGCAAATCATTGTCTGCTTTTTGCTTTCTACCCTGTTACACAGTGAGTGAAGAACATATCAGGACGACATGGCCACCACATGACATAGACTTGAAATAGTGTATATATATTACACTTAAAACATGTTTTTTTTCATAAGTAAGAAGAAGAACACTAGTTACCCAGGCCATAGTGACACTGTATGCTTTTTTTTTTGTGGAGATGATGATGATGCCATTAGGGTAGCAGCACTGGTTTTGGCTCACAAAATGAAGTTAGGAGTGTGAGCCGTGGTTCATATCATCTAGGGAAATAAGAACGGTATCATAATCTACTGTGGAGTCCTTATTTGACAATAACATTGTGTAGGTGGGCTGGATATCAGTCAGTAGTGCCGACAACTGATAAGAAAGCATTTCGGGCCATGATAAATGTTACATATGGGGTCTTTCCAGTGCAGGTGCTTGGAGTAGGTGCTAAGTGGACCGTATATTTACACGATCGGCCCTCTTAATCAGCCGTTCTGTGTCCATTGAGGTGTAGGATCAACTGGACTTACGAGGAGGATAATTTTGCGGCAGCTTTGGCTGTGGTGTCAGTTGTAAATGTGCCAACACGACGACAAACGCAGAGACGGTTGCTGCATTGTTGTTTCCTGTGCAAGCCTATATGCAGGGTTTGAAGTTGTTTATAGTGAGAGGACTGCTACATCAGCTGTAGCAGAGTTCAACCAGTCTGCATTGAGCCAGGGCCATCGAAGACTGTTCTTCTGGTTGGGAAAGGCACACCGCTTTGGTTACGTTCTTAGGTTTACATCCGGTTTAAAGCCAAATAAAATCCCAAATTGGCGACTTTATTTATTTTTTGGCAGTTAGTTTGTCCATGTTTGGACTTCTTCTGTGTTGTAAACGCGTAAATCAGTCCGTGCATGATTACATTGCTCCGCCCATCAACAAGTGAATATATCGCCCATCGTCGGTTATTGGACTTACGATTGTTGGTTGGAAAATTTTTACATATCGCCCAACCCTAGTGGAAAGCCAATAGGGGAAATTACAGCAGCCACACGGACTAGTAACCTGTCGATCTGTTTTTTTTTTCTTGTTTTGTATTTAGTTTTTTCATGTGCAGCCCTAACCAAATAATTGTAATGACCCAAAAGCCAGCTATACTAATATTTAGAGCGATATATATATATATATATTTTTTTTTTTTTTTTTTTCCAGTCCACATGT
>VUQG01017241.1:16404-28289 GCA_015106755.1 Etia nguti
ATAAAATAAAAAAATTTTAAAAAATTTTTTTTTTTTTCCAGTCCACATGTAGCATCTCTATGATGGGTTCTGACCAGAGTTATTATAATTTTGCATTTTCTAATTGTTTTTTTTTATTTTGATTTCATTTTGACTTGTTTTTAATTCAGTTTAGTTTCTGAATTTTTGTTTTTAATCCAGAGTTGATTTTTTTTATTTTAGATCAGGTTTTATTAGTCATCAGTGCCAGAGTCAAAATTTAGGTATTGCAATAAAAACGCAGAATGTCTTGAAATCAGTGACTCATCAGACAGGTTGTAGTAACATTTTTACCACACTAATAAAAACTAAAACTAAGGATAATTTTTTCTTTATTTTTATTTTGTTTTTCCAAATTAAAAAAAAAAAATTCATTTCAGTTAGTTTTAGTTAACTATAATAACCTCAGCCTCAAAAACAGCAGTTACTGCAAAAATCAACATCACTCAATTTATTCTCTGGAACAGAGAAACTGTAAGCACATGCAAAACAAACCCTCTGAAGCACATCAGGGTGTGTGTGTCTGTGTGTGTGTGTGTGTGTGTTAGATCACAAATACTGCTATAATCAATGCTATTGCAGTAGTTGCATTTAAAGCAAGATAAAATATAATCAGTGGGTAAAGTTGAAACAAAATGTCATAGCTTCACTGAAAGTCTCCTCCTCCAGTTTACATCTAAGTATAAATAATGGCATCTTTTCTTAGACTGCTCATTAGATAAAGAGCTTATTTTTTTTGTTGTTGTTATGCTGCTCATTTGAGGCAGTTCTTCCATACAAGTACACAAGAATATTACAGATAACTCAATACTATAGCACACATCTAATTAAAAAGTTAACACACAAAGACAGCGGCAGGCTCACTCTCGGTGCCCAGCAGCCAGTCAGAAAAGATGAAAAACCTGGTACGTCTTTGAATTTAACAGACTTAACAGCCAATTTCTTTTTGTTTACCAAAAAGCATAAAAAATGTATTACATTAAATGAGTAAGTTAATTGAACACCTCTGTAAACGCTTCATGACAGCGTGGCCTGTTTTGCCTGACCTCTGTGTATTTGCCCACCAATCAAAAGTTAAAAAGGAGCTGATGTTTCGGTATTTCTCCATAGGATGGAAAAAAATAACTTTTGATTAATGGGGAAAATATGTTTGTAAAGCCCATCCTGCCCTTAGCTAAAACTTTCCCTTAGCTAGAAGCATCTGTGTGACATTCCTAAACCTATTTCATAGTAATTGAGAAAAAATAAACCATATCAAAAAAGAGTCAATATCCACTGAACTCTTAACAGCATGTGGAGTTGTGTTTGTGACCGTGAAGTGCTAAATTATCCCATTAAAAAAAAAAAGAAAAAGCTGTGCTGTCATAAGACCTTTTACAAAGCATGTAAAAAGAAAAAAACTGTGTTTTGTGACTTAAATCAAATAAGTGAAGAAAATGCATTAAAAAAAAATCACTCATTGGTTTTAACCTGAGAAAAAAAAAGCCAGTTTTCAACTAAGCTGGATGTGCCATTTTATTTATTTATCTTTAAACAGAAATTTGGTATTGCAAGCAAAGATTCAGAAACACACTCACAGCCACACAACATGTAATTAGCATTGAAGCGCCTCACAAAGTTTGCCAAAGTAAACCATGGGAGGACCGCTGCCAGCAAAATACTCATAACAGTAAACCCAGTCATTTAAATCACCTTCACACAACTAAATATGAACACTTTAAAGAAGCTAGCAAAGGGAAAGCGGTTCATTTCCAGTTAATTATTTATAACTAACTGTTTATAATTAATTATTTATATTTAAAGAGCACTTTATTTTCAGTTGTTTCAGGGAGAGAAGATGATCCTGCAGCTTAATGCAATTTGGAGGAATTGTAAAGTTTAAAAATTTCTTTTGTAATGAAATTAAGGTAATGCACTGAAGAAACGTCATCATGTTGCCTAGCAACCATTCCCCAATAGGCTAAAGAGACCCGTTTGTAGCATTTATGCTTCTGTAACACCTTTTATTTTATCATTTTAATTTCATAACAGTGTCATCTCATTAATTATCCCTAAAACTTAAATCGTACATGATATATTATGGCATCAAGTTTTTGCCTAGTAACCAGCTAACAACTAACATCATGAACTAAACAATACTGAAGCACTGGCATGTACTGGTTGAATTAAATTAACTATGACGAGTGGAACAGGTAAATATTTTAGAAAAAAAAAACATATTTATGTCACAATTGACATTTATAAGTTTTTGGTATTTATGAGTAAAATGACACAAACCAGTTATTCAAATAAGATGTAACCACATTTAGAAATGTTTGTTTCAGATACCAGTAGGACAACCATCATCCTGTAGCTCTATGGCATTGTTTATCCTCACCCCTCATTCAGGCACTTTCACACTCGGAAACCCTCGAGGAGAGGGGTACAAGAAATCATTTTGAAGCCAATATCTGACAGTGTTGGTGACTCACTGTACTAACCTCCAAAAGCCCCTGTGCCTCACCAGCCCACCCCTCTATATCACTGTATCACTATTGACCCTTACCCTGCACTCTCCACATTCAAGCTCTGAATGCGGTGAGCTCAGGGTAAGGGTTGGATTGTTTTATCTGAGTGCAGAAATGGAGGCTCTTATAATCAAGTTAATGTATGGATTCAATAGATGGCTGAGTCTCACCCTGTGCATTGTACTGTAGGGGTCACGCATGGAAATTGTTTCATTCCCAGTTGCACAGTGACTTAAATGAACTAATCTGGAATTGCTGACAAGAATCATGCAGACATCGATTTTTGTGTGTGTGTGTGTGTGTGTGTGTGTGTGTGTGTGTGTGTGTGTGCGCGTGCGCATAGATAGTCAGACAGATGGATGGATGGATACCTAAAATGTGATTTTGTTGCTTGCCTAAGGAACTGGAATTGCACTGAAATGTTTATCTCCAAAGCTGCTACAAATGATTCATGAGATGTCTGTATTTGAATGTCACTGCTGACTTCTGCCAGGAGTTATTCCTCCCATGACATAATTTTAGACACTGGAGCTTTTTCTTTTTTCTTTTTTTTCTTTTTTAAAAAATCATAATCTTTCTGTGCTTTTGAAGTCATGTGTGATTACTCTCTTATTTCAAGTGTGTGGCCTTCTTGACAAAGAGAGCGTGAGCTGTCAGGGCTACAAGTGCATGCTGCCATGGCTCTGTGATATTTCAGAATGGATTTTGTGTTGATATGACATTTTGATTGGAAATAGTTTGTGTGTGAGTGAATTTGACATTCATAAGATCATGATCGGGGGAGCCTGGTTTTTATTTTCGTGTACCTTTATAATAGCCGGTACTTAAACATTTTGTGCGAGTATGTGCAGTTATAATTTTGAAAGCTTAATATTATTTCATTGTAGTTAGACTGGAATTGGGAGTTGAATATTGGCCTTTAATACCTAACCTAATGGCAGCTACAGTGAGACATTTATTAATTACATTCCTGGATTTGTGTACTAATAAAAAAGGAAATATCCTCTGTGCAGTGGTGGATGACTTATTATGTAAATATTACTAAATAGAGAAAAAAAAAGACTTGAATAGTGGTTTTGTAATTGGGTTCAAAGGTAAAAATGATTACATTTTGAGTACATTTTGTGCGTAAGGAAGGCATTTCTGATTAATTTAATACCACAAGTTTCTTCATAAACATTGTTGGGTATGTAAAGTTTTTAAATGTAACTCCAGCTCATATTCTTGGGTTCTAGTTGCACTTGTTTACATCTCAAAGTTAAGTCTTTTGATTAGGTCTTTCTAGCTCGCTCACACATCCATTAGTTATCTATTAGCATCCCAGAAAATATCCTCCAGGATGATGGCATCCACCAAAACAGAAGTCATAAGATAAATGGAAGCTATGAGAGATAAAGTATTAATGTATTAAATCCCTTAAAGGGATGCAAATAATGCAAAAGGCAGAAGGAGATGACTTGAAAACATGGTTTATGTTTAAAAAAAAAAAAAAGCACTGGCCAAAACTGAATTGATTTGAATCTAAAATGATCAACACGAGCACAAACTTCAAATGGTTGTCTTTCAAGGTTTTATTTCCAAAGCACGAGCTTCTGACAACTGCTTCTCTGTTACCGCTGTTTTTGTTTTACTTGAAACGCCTCATTTTCACCACTGTCCAGCGTGGAGGACGAGTCTGAAGTAAAGCTGATGTAGTGACAGGCCTGTGCTGTGGTACAGCAGCAGCCTAACAGATGTGTAGTTGAGGCCTGAGCTTGTTCTTCTGGCCGTCTTTTATTAAAAAGCATACTTTGGAATTGTTAGAGAATAATGATATAATAAAATACGTCAGAGCCGAGTTTGGCTTCAGCAAATATGGCTTTCTTTGTGTTCAGTTTTGTAATTGTCTGGCTTGACTTGTGATTATCTTGCGTGTGTGGGTGTGTGTGCACACTGTGTGTGGTCTTTTTTGGGTTTTTTTTGTACAATAACGCAAAGTACATCATGGTCCGCTAACCCCTCAGCCGTATTTTGTGTGTGCGCGCATTTGAGTGTGTCATTCCTGACTGTGTCTTATGATGATGGATTACTGAGACCCACTGGAGCTGCTTGCTCCTGCTCTTATCCTCCATCAACCGCGGTTCAGTGGAACAGTACTCTCCATTGTTTCAGCTGATGGCGGAAACATGCACACAGGCACGCGCGCGCGCACACACACACGCACACGCATGCATGCACACATCCTATCTGATGTAGTGCATGCACGACGCAACCAAACCAAGCAAACAGATTAGCGATCCTGAATTGCCACCAGCTTGGTTTGAGGCAGGTCTGCTGGGCTTATCTAGTGATCTTTGAACTTAACATCAGCTAGTCTACAGCTCCCTCATCTCACAGACACACTCACAAAAACGCACACACTCAAATGCATTCAGTAAAAAGGCAATCATCACAAAACTGAATATGGAGCCAAGAAGAGAGGAAAAAAAAGCATTTTAACACACACTTGCAGATATAAAACGCCAGACTACTTGCATACTGCAAACAAGTTGCTCTGATCAATCATTCCTTGCGGAGGCTGAGAAAGAACAAGGAGCACATGGTGACTTACACCCAGTGAGGTGTAAGCAACACGCTGGATGCCCTGTAGGACTTCACTTCCTCTCAGCTTTGAAATTATCACATTTTGAGTGAAATCAGGAGACAAGTTGTGAAAGGCCTTGTTAAAGTACAGAAACCAAGCCTCGAGTGCTTCCTTCTGAGGCTCCCATGACATAACGCACAAGCCTGCCCTTGTTACTTCCTGTCTTGAGGAAAATCTGAAAAGAGTAATTGAGTTACATCAGTTCCTAGACAGAATCTGCTGTTTCCAAGTGGAAGAGGACAAAAATGCTGAAAGAAGGGTCCTTAACGTTCCACTTCAGCACCTCACGGTTTAACTAATGCCTTCATCTGGCTTCAGCAGCATCTCTCATTTGTTTGATGCAGTCCTTCCCACGGTGAGAACATGTCCTTGATGTCACTTCTCTCCTTGGCCTTTTTCTATTTTTTTCTCTCTTTGAGCCTTTCTACTTTAGAAACTCCTCTCTCCCACTCCTGACTTCCAGGCGTTTTATTTTATTTATTTTTATTTTTTTATGGTCTAATGGCCTCAACACATAAATCATAAAGGTTTGTGTTCTGGTAAAAGGCCCAGGCAGTGCTTCCTTTTGAGTTTATGAAGAAGTTACACCCGTGCTCATTCATTCCTTTGATTTCAGGTGTTAAATGAACAAAGCTAAGCACAGCACGTGGTGACTCTGGCATATTTATTTAACCATTTATTGGTCTGTACTTTCCAGAAATGATGTGAAAAAATATTTCTTTTACAAAAACAGGCAGGCAACTCAAAAGGCAGCTGATTGCCTTAATTGCCGTCATTAACTTGATTAACTTAAAAGTCAGTTTACATTCTAGCACTGCCTCTTGATTATAGTTCACTTAAAATACTTGATCTGATATTTTCTATGAATATGACAAGCTTTTCACCTCTCTTATGGTATTAAGTGGAGAGCAGTCCTTGTGATGTCACAGCTTTGCAACTTTATCACAAAGGTAAATAAAAACACAACCAGCGTAGAAGAACTCGGAACGACTACGAACCTCGAACTTCTCAGATGACCCCACTCTGGAGGCTACGCCTGAAAGACGCACACTAAGTTATTAAAATTGTATAATCAGATTCTTCGGTACAGAATAAAGTGTCATTGGCTGCTCCTTTGTCACATGGAGTTGCCACAGCAGGTGGTGACGCGTGTTTGATTTGGCAGAGTTTTTACACCAGATGCCCTTTCTGACACAATCCCAAAAGGATTTGAGTCTACAGCTGGAATCAAGCGAGCAACCTGCCAATTGCCAAGCAAATGGTTAGACGACTACACTATAGATTTAAAGTGCAGCTGTTTGACTTTATACACGTCTTTGTAGAAAGGTTATGTTGCTGAGGGTGGCTGCCGTTGCCAACAATGGCATGATATGACTATACCACTAGTTTATTTTTTCTTTGCGTCCTACTTATTTATTCCTGGGTCTAGGACCCAGTTAACACTAGATGAAAGGGATCAACTGAACAACAAGAGCAAACTGAACTGAAAAGGCCATCGACTGAATTGTGTTGTATAAAGAATGATGTAAATTTATTCATGAGAAAGTGCATCGGCTTATTATTTTAGCTGAGAGGCACGGTTCTACGCAGTTCAGCGCTGTCAGTCTCAAACACATGCTTTCAGATTTCTATGATAAATGGTTCTATGTAGGGGATGCACATGCATTTTAATTTTAAATATCCAACTCCTTTTTTTTTATTCCCTGGCTAAAATAACAATGCAGCAGGCCTTTATTGGAAGAAAATCCATGTTAGCACCAAAAATCTGAAACTTTCACTGGCGCTCAACCTTCCCTAGTCTTCAAATTTATTACATAAACTTAAAAAAGCATTTTTTTGAGATCCCACTGATAAACAGCCAAACGAGCTGTGCCTAACTTTAATCAAAAGTCTGAGCTACTGTAACTGCTATACTTACTTCTCAGTACTGCGTCATTTCAGTGTGATTTTTATAGCTTTGTGACTCGGAAACGGTGCTTTTTAATAATGTGTTTGTGACAGAGTATCAAGTGGTGATCTATAAGATGAAAGAGGAAAAAAAGTTTGGGGTTTTTTTGTTTTTCATTTGTTACCCAATAGCATGTGACAAGGCTTATTGCTAGATCCGTTACTAAGCCTCTTTAGCCAATCAGGTGGCAGACATTTTAAACTGCAGTTGGATGAAGTCAGCTTTGCGATCACTTGGCTGCAATCCTCCAATCCCTGCAGTGTGTGTGCGTATGTGCACATCTTTCTGACCTGGATTTTTTCCCCCCCTGAATATAATATCAGCCATGCTGAGTATGGCTCTGCTCTGCTGCGGCGGCTTCTACAAAGAGCGGGGCTCTCGCATCTTTGGTCGTATTTTGCCGCCACGCACTTTTAGACCTTGAAAAGATCCTGATGGTATTAATACAGCAATTAGTGCAGTTGCAGCTTCAGCTGTTTGTCAATGAATTTTTCTGCCCAAATGAAGGATTTCCAGTGCAGCTTCTCTTAGTCAGTGTATCTGTCAGCAGAGAGAGCAGGAGCTGTCCGCTGTGCTGAAAAGAGTCTGCTGTATTTGTCTGTCTTCTCTCTTTATCTGTCATTTCCCCCAAGCAAACATTCACACTGTTACTCTTACTGCAATTTTTCCTTTCTGCCCAGTTTGTGACATCTGACCTCACTTCATTTCCATCTCCCTTTCCACTCTTGATCTCTTCTTCTGTTAAAAGCTCTTTTTTTCCCTTCACTTCTGCTCCAGTAAACAGACTTCTGAAAAATCTTTTTTTTTTTCTTTTACAAGCTACTCAAATGCTAATGAAATGGTGGCTCATTATTATTGGATTATTTTGGGAAGTCTCTCCGCATCCCTGCAGTTCTCTTCCTGTTATCTTCCCTTCTCTCTTTTTCTGTCTTTTCTTTGTGTTTACTCATGCTGTCATTCATCTGAATCGCTGCTACTGCTGTGTGTTGGTGACGAATCGAGCGAGAGTGCGAATGACTAAGACCTACAAGACATTTTGCAATGAATTGTTTAAAAGCCTTTAGCCCTGTGAATGCTGAGTATGTGTGCCCACTTTGGCCGGCTTTGTCAGCGGCGGTGTTTGCGCTCACTTGTCTGCATGTGTGCACAGTATGTTTTAAGCTAGCATTTGACAAGGTTTGAGTAAGGTGTTGGAGGCGGGAAAAGGCACACTGAACTGGTCTGCAGCGAACTGGAGACTTTCTAGTGGGTGTCATAAAAAAACACATCTCAGCAGGTATTACTGTCTTATCTTGCCTTTTCTCACTCCTCTTTTATGCAGCTCTCCCTCTTTGGTTGCTGGCAGCGCTAATAGAAACAGACAAGCCGGTACATGGGAGCGCTCAATAGCTTTGCTTCTCTTTGATGCATGTACAGACGCACATTCATGCTTATTTTTGTGAAAAACGTGCCCAGGGTACAGCTCCTGGCACCGAGAACCAAAATGCAGTTGTTTTGTTTTTTTTAAATGTATTTCTTTTTTTATGTAATGCAAATGTAGAGCTTTCACTTATTTGCTAAATTGGAGGCAGCACATGCTTGATTGGAATTTGTCACCTTACCCACACAGCACCCTTGACAGGATTACACTAACTGATGGGAAACAAGCCTTCTTTGCCCGTGGGCCTAAATATTTATGCATACAGGGCTTTACCCAAATTAAGTCCTGAAATGGTACAAGGACTGAATACCTAATTTTTAATTTGGTACGTTATGGCTCAAAGTTATTGCATACATTAATGCAAAACGCACAAAAAAAACACGCCTATAAATACATTCGTATTTGCCTTTATTCAAACCAAATTTGTCCTGTGTTTACTACATAAAGTGGGAAACATGATAAGTGAGAAACAAGCAAATCGTTTTGGGAAACATGAAATCTTACAAGTCCTGGCCCAACATGAGCGCGTCGGATAAGCGCTCTCAATCAGACGTTTAGCCCAGTTTATTTTCTCCGGTTTTCTGTGTGTCAGACCTGTGATTGGATGGCTTATGTGTGAGAGAGAAAAAGTGAGAGGGATGAGAACAGTGTTGATGTTGCTGCATGGAGCTGCTGTATGTGGCTGACGTATCAGCTTGTAATAAACGGCCATCTGCACTCTTCTGCAAGGGAAATGCAAAGTGCTTATTAAGAAAGTGCATTTTGTGTGGCAAGTTCTATGAGATGTTTTAAGCTCTCTGATGTTTTTTGTTGTCTTCTTATAGATGTATACTCGCATGTATTGGTGGAAGATGAAAGATGGTGCTATGTAGGCACATTAGCTTCAGTGCAGTTTTTGAGAGTGGCTGGTTGACATAGCACCTAAATAGATGCTGTAGTTTGTTTATTTACTTATTACAAAATAAGAGTGTTGCTATGTGAGGGTATACTATACCGTGCCTAGTAGCAGTACTACCATAGAGATGTTTACCACACATTTTTATTTCCCTGTCCACCACTATTTTCAGGTTAGCATATTAACATGCACTGTTTATCTGCATGGATTACAGAACTACAAATGGAATACAAAAGGAACCAGAAAGCTTCCCATACCTAAATTTTTGGTTCTCACCTACATATGCTTTATATTCATTAGAACTTGACCAATAGATATATATTGGCCCAGCTGACATATCGGTCCATATTGGCTATTTGCCGATAAATTGATATATGCTGATAAATGAAAATCTTAAAGTAAAGAAGAGATTGGGGGGTCTTAGAAATCCTGTATCCGTCATATATACTCATAGACTAAATTTCCATAAACTAAACTGTTCAAGAAAATAAAAAAATCTGGCTCTTAAAATCAGTCATGGAAGATCAAAGTTTTTATATTTCCTCCTTAGAAAAATGTGAACGTTTATGAGTCAAGCTGTCTAGAAGCTTTTAAAGCATTACAGTCCAAAACTGAAAGTGCACCTGTCAGCCTGGATGGAGGGAGAGGAAGGGAATCATGTCAGTAGGATTCATTGTTTCAGGTCCATTAATGGCTGTGGCTTGGCAGTCCTTTAGGTAGTTGTTATTTCAGTCACAACTGATGTGGTGAACTTAAAGTATATAAGTATAAATAGTGCACATACTGTCCGCTTAGTGTACAGTACCAGTTTGTGTAGTTACGGCAGATTTTCATGCCGTCAACTTATCGTCTGATTTTGGCGAATTCGGTCTTCTTCATTTCTTTGCACAGGCTTTACTGCCACTCTTTTGTTTTTGTCCTGCATCTCCGACTCATCCCACATGCCTGCGTCTTTGATTTTTTCTTTTCTTTTTATATTTGTGACCTTAAAAATAGTTACACTGGTCACAGGATGACCTCACCAGTTTTTACTGGTCCAAACCACCCTTATATCCACCCCCTAGTGTGAATTTATGTAATTCTTGCAGTATCTGGTGTGTGTGTGTGTGTGTGTGCCTGCCTGACATTTCTGCAGTTATCTTCACGTCTCTCTCTTCATCGCACTCCAAAGCTTGAAGTGAAAGCCCTACACTTTATGCATAACAGCCCTTAGATATTCCACACACTCATGGCTGATCATGTTTATTTTGCTGACTCATTGGGTGCGTGTTTGTGTGTACGTGTGTGTGCGTGTGCTGACTGTGTGATTGTTGTTTTGAATGAGGCTTCGTGAGTTTCTCATCCCATCTGCCATCTGTGCAGACGCTGTTACGAAGGCCCATGGGAAATGCAGTCTTGGAGGCTATCCCCTCCTCCCTACGTGTCTAGAGGCTCCAGTCAGTCAACATGTCATTGTTAATCACAATCACAGAGGAAGAGGGAGAGACACATGCATTGCCCTTTTTATTTCAACATGTCATCCTCTTTTCTTTCTTCTTTTCTACTTTTTATTACGCCGTTTTTTTTAACTGCGTATCCAACATGGGTCTCTGGGGGGGGGGGCTGGATTCTGTTGCAGCTGAAACTGGATTACAACGCCATCGGTCATAAATAGTTTTTTTTACCTTTTATTTTGATTGTTTACACATTGATTAGATTTTTGATTATTCTATTTAACTGTATTGGTCCTGGTTAGCTATTTATTTAAAGAAAAACAAAACATTTTATCTCACTAAAATCTAAAAATGCATGTTGATTCACAGAGCTTCAAAATAACACATCGTATTCATCCTGCTGGGTTGTCTGATTACATATCCAAAGCACTACCATTAGTAGTTAATCACTTATAGAATTAATCAAATTCTCTCATTTTCTGTCATAGTGCAATCCATTAATCAACTTTTTTTTAATATATTTTGCTGGAAATATTCCCGTCTCCTCCAACCACAGTTGAGCCCCTCATATATTTTCAACCTAAAGCTATGAAAAAAACAAGATTAAGAAGAAGTTTATCCTCTGAATCTGCGCTAGTGATAAAATTAACTGAGGCTCTTATCAATGCAGTTTTCCAGAAAATGAGGTCATGCAGGATACAGAATGTGGATTATTGAGTGTTTAGTGGCCAGTTTAGCCCTAGTGTAATCCATATCTTTGCAGAGATTTGCTATGGTCATCACTGGAGCACTAAACCCTCAACTGCTCATTGTAAAGCTGCGGGCAATAAAATCGCTCTGCCGGCCTGATAAGAAAAGCACAATAGCATTCGGCCGCTGTCTCGCCCTCATTTTCTTTTTCGCTCCATCTCGCCCGTTCGCTCTCACAAACGCACTCTTTCTCATCACTGTTTTCCCTTCAGTGCAAGCCGCTTCCTCTTGCCCCTTTGCAGTTCACACCATTCACTCTCTTGTTTGTTTTTCTCTCATCATCTCCCTCTT
>VUQG01017241.1:41251-99106 GCA_015106755.1 Etia nguti
CTGACCCTAACCCCTTTTCCCCCCCCCCCCCCCCCCGAGACTGAAATTGTGTCTCTTCCTGGTCATGAAGCAGGGCTATTTCATGTGTTAACCTCTGCACCAGTCCTAGAGAGCTTATTTGGAAACGGGCTGCCACTTTGGTCTTGGTTTAAAAAATCTGGAAGCACACGGCCCACACGAGTTCATCCAGTAGGGTGCAGATTATGGTTTGAATGGTTGTAGCTTTAGAGATAAAATAAGTCATCCAATTTCTAGTGAGTTCTCCAGCAGGCGTCCAATGCCGGGAAGGGTTAGACACAGACCATTAGCTGCAGGCTAAGACTCACGCACTTACTGGTTCTTTACAGTTTAACAAATATCAACGCTACAAAAAAATTGTGATTTATGTCATAAGTATCTCCTATGTTTCATATTGCGAGCATTTCTGACATGGTGTACCTCAGGGGACAATTCAATGACAGAAGGAGCTTCATTCGGAAACCCTTTGTTTGCTCAGATGGCAGCAGACCAACAAATATATCAGAACATTATTGAAAATTCATGTCTGGTTTGAGAGGAGCTGGCATTCATGAAGCAATATTCATTTTCTCTGGCAACACTGATGATTATTGAGATGTTATAACCTTGGATATGTTTGATCTTTTTAGGTTTTTTTGGTTTTGTTTTTACAGAGGTCACATTTGCTGCTAAATTAGACATTTCACTGTTTTTGATTTACTCGTATTCACTTGCTGTGGAAGCTTAAAAAACGCACACTATATTAACCATACAGCATGAGTTTGTCTGCGTGTCATTAGTCTGGATGTCACTTAGTGAGATGTCTGTGCTAATAGCTTAGAATAATGCAGGATGGGTGCGTATACCTTTGTTTGACTCCATGTTAGGATTAATTTTTGTGTGTTTGTTAAGATGAGGGCAGTTTAGCTTGTGTTCTTGTTTTTTCTTTTTGTTTTTGCTTGTAATTGATTTTATTAGTGTAACTGAGGAGAAGCATGGTGGGGGAAAAAAAAGTGACAGTAAAAGCCTAATCAGGTGTGAAGGTGAAGGAGCCAGCAGAGTCCAGTAGAGACACATTCAGTACACATATAATCATCTGAAAGGCTCTATGAAACTGAATGCTTTGTTCGAGAGATTTCCATTTCTTCTTCTTTACTTCTCCTTACCTCAAACTTTCTTTACTCTTGCACAGTGAGCCAAATAAACGTCTGTTATCACAAACTGCCAATTTGGCATTGTATTCTCAGTGAATTGCTTTGCAGGCAATTGGAAGAGAGTTTGATTAATACATTTCCTCCTTTATTGAAACAGCAACATGAACCGCTCTTGCACTTAGGTTGCTTCAGGCGTTTATACTGAAAACACGTATGCTGTTTATTGTCGAATTTCTGCTTAAATTGGCTTCTGCTATTGCTGATTCATGCTTACTTTTAGAGCTACAAACGCCTTTACCTGAAAATGGGATTAATTCAGGAGCTTAGATTTGGGAGTGCTTAGTGCAATCTCAGCTTACATTGCTTCTTGTTGTAAGCTTAACAGCTCCCTGTAGTTTGCTCATTGGCCCACCTTCTAGTCGGATGGTTTAGCTGACTCAGAGCGGATGTTTTAAAACTGTACTGTGGAGATTAACGAGGGTTTTATGAGTCTAAACTGTCTCCTATGACATCCTTACTGACTGTAGTTTTAGCAAGGTTCGCAGAGTGTGCAATGATTCGGTGTCTGTTAGCTCATCCTGTGAATCCTTGCCACTTCTTCGGCAATCCCCCCTTCTAGTCAGGCTCCAGGGCAACCGCCATCAACAACCTCTGGTAACTGATCAGCAGTCCACTGCTCTCTGCTGTCCAATATCTATCACTAACCCATCCACCTACCGCTGTTTTCCCATCTTTTCCAATTCCTCCTCCCCTCAGCAGCCCTCTCCAGAGACAGATCGATTAAGGGTTGCCATGGTATTGATGAGGTGTTGTCGGGGGTAGGACAGAGGTGATTGAAGAGTTATTGATCCAGCTGGGTTGTGGTAGAGATGTGATGTCACACCATGTTTTTTTTTTAACAGTCTTACTCTCCCCTGTGCCCCTGATAGGGAGCATCTGTCACTTAATAATGGCAGTCACTTTGGTCTTTCCTCCTCTCCTCCAGCCAAGACACGCTATCAAGCTGTTGTCAGTGTTGAACCAGATGCCACAGAGACACGGCCCGGACACCTTTTTCAACTTTCCAGGCCGGAGTGCAGCGGTGAGACTGACCAGCACGCACTAACCACTTATACACTCAAGCCTTAATATAAGAAATCTATCCGAATAATTCTTTCTTATCCAGATTAATCCATTCTTGTTTACAGTCAGTCAGCTCATATTAAATGGCATTTTCTCGTGCATATGAGTGTAGTGATAGCTGATTATTGTGCTCCAGGCTATAGCTTTACCACCAATTGCCAAATGGCCATACCAGAACGGATTCACTATCAACACTTGGTTCAGGCAGGATCCACTCAACAACATCAATGTGGATAAAGACAAGCCGTACCTCTATTGGTGAGTTCATTCATCTGGACTGTTGAAATAAGTTAAAGAAACATCTTCACATGTGTACGTTTTCATGAATTACAATGAAAACTCAACTCTAGCACTGTTAAAGAGTTTCTGTTAGCTGTGAATCTTGCACTTATTTTCCTGACTTGTTGACCTAATGACGTCACGCTGATATTATTGTGTTAGAGACGCGTTAAATCGAAGAAAAGGAATCAAAACGTCGCCAGGTGTTTTTTTTTTATCAGTCCTCCGGGATCACAAAAGCAAAGGGGTTCTTTGTAGACTGTCGGTATGCTTTAAAAAAAAAAAACCCAAAAAACTCTAGATAGGTTAGAGAAAAAGAAAATGACAAAAGATGCTCAGACATGAGCAAATTTCTATACTGGCAGTACTCGCTAGTGTTCTCAGTTTAAAGAAATTTTTCTTTTTGTGTAAGAAGTGGCTTCAGTTCGTACAGACGTCCTTGTGCCTTTACTATTGATCCAAGCAGAGGAGCCGACGTAGCTGCACAAAGCAAGTTCAGGCCTGTTCCTTCTGGATGTCAAAAAGCATTATAGTTACAGTTGGAAGAAAACTAACCTGAGGTGAACACGGATGACACAGTTTGAAGGAAAGTGTGCTGCACTTAATCACAGCATGCGAAAGCACTTAATATACTGCAGACTGCAATCTGCTGCAATTGGTGTGAATGCCATACAGGATAGGTTCACAAATGTGCATGTAAGAAAGGTTTCACTTGGTGCTTTTGGAAAGGTGGAGCGGACAGATTTCCGTCAGGATGCAGGTGCGTGACAGGTTTTAACAGCGTTTTTTCCTATCACGCCAGAAACTGAATGAATCAAAAGAATGCTGGGTTAGAGGGAGAGGAGGTAAAATTGCTTATGTGAGACAGCGGATGAACTGAAGTTGTTGTTGTGTTTAGGCAACAAAAGCTACTTTTGGCTTATTCAGAAGGGTTCACAACAGCGGGCGCAGTTTCCCTTGTGGGATCAATAAAGTGTCTATCTATCTAGTTCTAAGAACTCCCACCGTGGCAACTTGTCGTGGAGTCATGGGGCATTCATAAGTCAAAGTGCAGCTGTTACAAGATAAAAAAAAAATAATCTGAAAATCAGACAAAAGCAATTAAAAAAAAAAAAATGTTTTCGATCATCAAGACAAGTTGCATTTGTAGGTTTTTGACAATTTTTTAAATACAAGTAAACACTCAGTTTTAGACAAGCAACAAACTGTTAGCACTCACTGTTGACTATCACAAACAAATTGTGATAGTTTGTTTTGATTTGCAACAGGTGTTAAGATATTGTTTTAATCATGTTTCTGTTTAGATGCGTAATCCATATCATATTTGTGAAAAGCGAAATAAAAATGAGGATTTTTGGTCTTAAATCAGATGTAGAAAAATGTTGAAGTTGAGTCCATTCATAAGCAGCGTGTTGGTGTTTTTCAGCAATTTCAGTACTGCAGGACTCGTAGGAAACAGATCAGCTCTTCTAACACCTCACTTCCATCTTTTTGTCATCTTAGGAGCGTTAAAGTGTTGTGTTGTCAGCTGGCCACAGGCACAGCGATGACCACATAGCTCACGTAGCTCCTGAATCCTAAACAATCAGATCTATTCAAATCTTTTTCCACCGTTTTTTTTGTTCAGGTTTTGAGTGTCTTCAGTGAAACATTTAATATAATGAGTTAACTTGAAGACTGAATGACATGGTTAGGAAGTTAATAGATAAACAGATAATGAATTAGAACATAACTTTAAATGTCAACGCACTCCATTATAAGTGATCTGTTGGGTGGATGCCTCCTCCACGTTGTGCAGCTCTGGCCCTCGCTGGCCTCACCGTTAGTGTTGCAAGTGCAAGCCGTTAGCTACTATGAAGCTTCATTAGCTTTGACCTTTTATTTAATTGAACTTCTTCACTCCACTGCTTGGCTTCTTTCCTCCACCTCTCCGCTCTTTGACACTAACTAGTGCCGTCCTGCCTTCACCTCTCCTCCCTCTGATTCATTACTGAGGGAAAAGGTTGTGAAGTCGTCTACAGGAAGCGCGACGTGCATCCATATATCCTCCAGATACTATCTCGAAAATGAGTGCTAATCAGGAAAAGTGCTCGGATGTAATCTTGTTTCCCTAGTAACGGTTTGGTTTGTCAGGTTGTCATGGTAAGCAGGGTGCGAGAGAGGGAGGGCGGCCTCTTCTTCTCTGGCCCAGGTCTTATCATCCTCCCCCAGATGCAGCTGCTACTCCAGCTGCCTGTCTGATACTGGCCTCAGCAGCTACATGAAGGCCATGATAATGCAGTACATGTCCTACTAATGTGTACCAGGGATTCACTTGAGAGGGATTTATATCTCCTTCCTGGCTCTGCTGTATGCGCGATCCTTCTGGGTCTATTTTAAAAAGAAAATATGTCTGCTTGTTTCAGGAAGAAGCTTAGCTGTGAGACTAGGTTTTATGTGGAGGTTACAAGCACGGGAAGAGAAAAATTATGCGGGTAAAATGGAGGGAAGAGGATTAGTGGTGTTTCTCACAAACCTACAATCTGGGACCCTTGGCATCGCTGAAAGGAAAGCACTCTAAACTCCTGCTTTTTTTTTTTACCCTAAAGGATGCGATATGTGGGCGTGAAAGGTGCCTTGTGCATGTATTTCAGTAGTCAGGATTTCTTGAGGTGCAGTTTTATTTGTGAAATAAAATTCAGCTCATTTGGTCTAAGCAGCTTCATGGTTCACATGCCATTTAGAGGGACAGCTCATTCATGAAGTTAGCCTAACCTAATTTGTTTTCATTTACAGCTAGCTGAAAACTTATCACAGCCATTTTCAGACTCGTATCTTGACTCTACACCAAAGTGAAATGAGTGTTGCTCTGTCTCATTCTTCTTCAGTTTTCGCACCAGTAAAGGAATAGGTTACTCTGCGCACTTTGTGGGAAACTGCCTCATTGTGACATCGTTGAAGTCGAAAGGAAAAGGCTTTCAGCACTGCGTGAAATATGATTTCCAGCCCCGCAAGGTAAGGAAAAGAAACACCCATTTTCTGGAGCTCCTGTGCCACTTGTTAAATGACACAGCATCAGGAGAGTGCTGCTGCTCTCCCCCGCTTCCATCCCTCTGCACACACGCCGAATGTTGATGAGTCCAGATAAGGTCTGTCAATTAAGACCTGCACGCTGCCCCTGTACCGCGCTGTCAGCATTTTGCCACTGTCCCGCACACATCCTCGCACGCGCACATAAACAAACACACATTACTTGATGAGATGGCCTTCCAGAGGATTTGCTGACCCAGTAGAATCCCTGCACCGCCTAACGAAGTTCGCAGTAGTTCCATTTGATAAATTTCGAAGCCACCGTGTCTCACAGCGTTTTGTCTTGCTGTGTACATGTGTTAATGCGTGTGTGCTAGCGTGTGCGAGAGACAGAACGCTGGCAGCGCACACATTGTGCTCCCTACTCCCCATGTGTACATGCACTGCCAAAATTATAGCTTCCCCACCCTCCCCTCTGCACTCCTGTTTCCCATTGCAGTCTTTCTCCAGGGAACCTGTGTGTATTATCACAGGGAAGATGCTTTCTAATGAAGGCACACAAGCATATTGCTGTAGCCATACACTATAAAGGTGGGCAAAGGGAAAAAAAGAGAGAGGACAGAAAGCGTTCTGGTGAGTAAATGAGTCCAACACTGTAGTAATTCATGTTAGCTGACCTTCTTACAGGGAGCTAAAGTAGAGGGCAGTTAGAGTGAGTATTCTCTGTATTACAAAGATATGGATTTTCACTAAGCTAGGAAATAAAATAAAGTCTTGATGAAAACATACAGTAGTGGATACAGCAGGAGGCTTTTGTCAATATCTTTCAATAGTTTGTGTTTATTAAATAAGAAGTGCAAAGGTGCAAGCAACACATTTTGTTCACCACGGGCTTCAACAGGTTTGCTTTTACAGTAGCTTAGTAGTCTGTATGATGCATTCAGCCACCAACAGAGCCAATGTCCAAATCAAACAACATCAGTGTACCAGATATTTTGGAGCAATCAAGGCTGACAGTGTTTCTCCTTCTATTACTTGCAACCCCAAGAGATCCCTTCACCCCCTCCAAGAAGTAAAAGGGGAAAAAAAAGAATAAAAAAAGCAAATTATTTGCTTTTATTTGTGAGCCATTTTTGGTGTTTTTTGTGGTTGTCGGTTTCACTCATGGTTTTCCTGTCTGCTGTCACAGCTCAACACCTCAACAAACACATGACAACAGGCTAATACTCGCTCTGCATTTCCAAAGCAGATGAGGTATAAAAATAGGAAATCCCAAAAAGTGCAATTGCATCACGGGAGTCACGGGAGCTCGGGTGTCATCACTGTGGACCGCCCGACCCCCTGTAGCAGTAAACATTATACGCCAAGGCCAGTGCCTTGTTTCTCAGTTCTCAGTATGAATGCGTCACCTTTTCACTAAGTTTCAGTTTAGTTTAAATTCAGCCCTGAGGGTTTGGATGTAATGCGTCTGATGGACAAACAACTGTCAGTAATAGCCAAGGTGAGAGCAGAGGCAGAGGAATAAAATCAATTAAAATACCGTTCTGGTTATATATAAAAACGAAAAAACCAAAACAAGAAAGGTCTCAGTCATCACGAAACTGTTCTGAAGAACTCCCACAAATATAAAAGCCTCGGGTAAAACAAAGAACATTTAGTTCTTGTTTTGGTAATTTGGTGCAGTGATGCTTTTGTTGTTTTGATTAATCATCTTGTGTGTGCACGCCTGCGTGTGTGTGTGTTTTGTTTTAATGTGTTTTTTCAATTTTTCAGTGGTATATGATCAGCATCGTCCACATCTACAACCGCTGGAGGAACTCTGAGATCCGTTGCTATGTGAACGGTCAGCTGGTCTCCTATGGTGACATGGCCTGGCACGTCAACACCAACGATGTAAGGGCGCTGATGTTGTTTGTCGTGGATTTACGTGGTAGCATGCACAGTTGATTATGAACGTGGAGTTCATTATTCAGCTGCTTCGATTTGACGATTGCTTAAAAAAATAGATTTACCTTCAAAATAAGGATTTCCGTAGCACTGTCAGAAATCCAGTACTGGTCTGGCTCTACTTCACACCTCTCTCCTGTTGTGATATTGGCAGACATTTGAGGTTTGCCCTCTGCATTTGTCAGCAGGAACAAAGTTGTCCTTGGGCCTCTTTCCAACACAGCTCACCCAAACTCCAACTTCCAACTTTTCCATTTAGTAGGTGACAGGTAGCTGCGCGGCCCTTGTTCCCCTTCCATCCTGGCCAGCTTTTGACATTGCTGCCGGTATTAAAGGTTGGCGTTGTTGTAAGAAACTGAGGGAGAGGCTTTTGCTGTTCACGCAGCTCATTCGGAGACCTGAAAGCACGGGTCTCGGAATGTGTTGACGCTATCGGGGTTTGTTTGGTCCCGAGGGCCGAAGATAAGACGTTTGTCTTCTTTTCGAAAAAAGGCAGAGGAGTAAAGATTTCATTGTGATAAGGGCTATGAGAGTGAACGGGACAAATGTAATAGCAGGTGAGAGTAGAGTTGGGACCGAGCGATTAGAAACCAGCAGCTATCAAAGGTTTATCTGTTTTCCATCATCCGCTGTTTATTGCTTCAGAGATCGCATGACTCAAAATGAACCATATCTGCCTTTGCTGATCTTTACATTGATCTGAAACTTCAAAACATATTATTTTACTCCAAACTGTTGATTACTCTGATTAAATTTCTGTTTGATTAATGTCTGAAAGTTAACATTATCTTGTGTTCTGTCTTTTCTTCAGAGTTATGACAAGTGTTTCCTGGGTTCATCAGAGACAGCAGATGCTAACAGGGTGTTCTGCGGTCAGCTGGGGGCCATTTACGTTTTCAGTGAAGCTCTCAACCCAGCTCAGATTTTTGCTATTCACCAGCTCGGCCCAGGATACAAGGTGAGATAGCGCCCGCATCCATGCTTATCACTACTATAGCACATGTTCTCCAAATGCTTTGCAGTGCTTCAGTGTCACAGTTAGAGCATCCTGGCCCCCTGACTATTATTTAATGTTTCTATATGCTGTCTGTTTCCATTCACGTTGTTGGTTATAACCTGAGGATTTTACCTGTATCGTCAAAGTCTGCACTGTGTACTGGTACCTGCTGTGTGCTGATTTAAACACCAACAATAACGGTGTTTGATTATATGTAATATCATAAATCAAGGCAATCTTGAAATATTGGGGCCTTACCACAGACCAGAAATCGTAATAATTGCACTATTTTAAAGTTAAAGGCAGGGTTGAACTTTGAAAAAACTAAGAAGAAGAAACTGAGGCTACAAAACCAACACTGGATAGAAGCTTGGAAAAACATCTAGTTTTTATGAGTCTCCTTGTCTATTGTGGATTGTATGGTAGGGTCAGAATTTGTAAACAACATGAAAGTATGGGTCCGTTCTGCCTTGTGCCAAGAGTTCAGGCTGGTGGGGGATATTTTCTCGGGACACTTGGTACCAAAGCAAGCAATGTTTAAACAACACAGCCCCACAGAGTATTGTGGCTGACCACGTCCATCCCTTTATGACCACAGCGTACCCATCTACTGATGGCTAATGTACCAAATCATTTCAGACTGGTTTCTTGAACATGACAGTGCACTCAAATGGCCTCCACAGTCACCAGATCTCAACCCAGTAGGGCACCTTTGGTATGTGGTGGAACTGTGTGGATGTGCAGAAACTGTGTGGTGCTATCATGTCCATATGGACCAAAATCTCAGCAGTGTTTTCAGGACCCTTGTTGAAGAAATTATGAAGTACTTCATCCCAGTACTAGAATATAAAGTGTTTTTAACGGGCCGATTAGAAGTAGTATTTTAAATAAGAACATATTTTTAGGCGCTTCAAGCATTTATCTGTTTAATTTTGGCTATTTTAATACTTTTCACTGCTGCTACTGTTGATGTTGTCTTGGTTCAAGTTTAAGCTACTTCTTGCTTTTTAACTCTAATGTGTGAAGCCGTAACTTCAAAGCAGGTAAAACACATGTTTACACATTTTTAGCAATAATACCAAGTTTAATCCAGTATAGAAAAGGCACATCTTAAAAAACTAAGTGTAAAAATATACATCACAAGTTATTCAAAACCAAGCTTTCTGATAGAGTTCATCAGTAATGTAATCTAAAAGGTGCAGGAGTTTTTCCGTTTGATTAATCGTGCGTCTTTCAGTTTTAGTGTCATCAACATCAGTTTGTGAAGACTCTGATATTTTAACTTCTCAGCAGCAGATAATGTTGTACAGCTTGAGTTCATCTGCCATCCTTCTCAGTGAGCTTTTTGACTGCCTAGATTTACTCATACACCTAGGTTTTTAAAAAAAGTTTGCACTCATTTCCTTGAGGTTAAAAAGGCACAAGAAACAAATACAGAATTATCCATACATGCCAAATTTTAACTTAAGTGTTTTTTTGTTTTTCCTTTTTTTAGGACTTTGTGTTCCTGTGGTTATTAAAGTTATTCAAATGAGGCTTCACAATGTTGGGTGTTGAGCTCTGATTGCTTTAGAAATCACCCTTTCTGCCTTTTGGTCTGGCTATCAGTGGCAGCTGAGATGCCTTGCCAGCTGTCTGATCCTTGTTTTGGCACACTTGCACGCCTCAGGCCACTTACGACGTGTTTATGAAGTTGTCCAAAGATGTCAGAATTTTAAAAAACGCAAGTCGTCATGGGGATAAGGCAGCTGATGTGAAAAACAACTGCTGCTGGGGTTTCAGCTGCTTATTAGAAAGAACATATCCTTAATCAGATTTTGTTCTTTTAAATAATTTTTTTCTTTGGCCTTTTTGCATGTATTAGGTGGCAGCTGTGTGGCTACATGAGCGATCTTGGGGAAGGAGAACAATTGAATGGGATGCAGTAAAGATCTGTCCGGCCTGAAACCAAAACCACAGGCGCACCGGCGAAGGCATTTGAACTTGTCAGTGTGACGCTGCCGGGGAAAGATGCAGTATATAGAATGCATGAGTTAGAGCTGTCTCTCATATACGAGCGCTGAATCATACATGTGGCCTTTACACCTTTCCTTTTTTCTTTTAATCATCGAGGCATTTGATGGACTAGACTTCTCTTGAGCTCCTCCTAATGATCGCATGCATGGGGTTTGCTGTTTCTCTGCCATGAATACTGATTCCTCTCTCTGTCACAGCCCACAGTTTCCTGAGGCTGATCAGTCAGATGATTGCCTCTCTGCATGGCTTGGAATGGGCTTCTCAGATGCCCAGAAGAGACCATTAAATGGCTCAGTTGTTTTAAAGCCACAGGCCTCGGCGCTGGCATTGTAATGACAAGTGCGTGGGCTTTTCGCTCGGCCAAAGGAGGGACGCCAGTGGGACTCAGTTTGTGTCACACAGCTTCCTGTCTTAACTCGAATGTAGGTCGGGCCTCGTTCCCGTGGCGTCACGCAGATGTGGATGTATGTGTGTGTGTTGTAAGTTGCTTCTTGGGTTTTGCCTAATCTGTGTTTAGTCGAACTGTATCCACATATATACACACAGTATGTGTGCGCGCAGCCGTATGTGGCTTCTTAGTCCCAGCCACTGTCAGTGTTACTGTTTAGTAATGAGGAGCAGGAAGCAGACAGACACTCTGCTTTAGCACAGTGAGGGTGCGCGTGGTGTTCTGGTTCGACGAGGCTTATGATGGCTGACACGCTGTTTGTGCTAAATGTCTGCGTGCGCAGTTCAGCACTTCCGTGCTCTCCTAATGACGGAAGAAGACGGGACATAACGTCTTGTTTTTCTATGCGGGCCACGGTTGAAAGGAAGCTCTGGTGTTATTTTATCTTCCTCTGCGTGTGTATGTATGTGTTTTGTATATGTCCTGCCACTCATGTGTTGAATATGTCACTGGTTACACTGTTTATCAGAGGTCCAGATGTCCTCATTGCAGAGCTCTGCCAGCAATCTGGCCACAACTTAATTAATGAACCATGCGAGTATGTTATCTGGACACCTGCATTGTGCGCTTGCGTGTGTTGTTGTGTGTACATCTCATATATTTCACTATAGTGACATTCACAGTCTTTTTTTGTGGTGTGAGTTGTTAATGTTGAACCTTTAGATAATTCTATACCCGAATAATGGATTTCTGTGCAGATTAACATGTGTGACTAACGCTGGCTACAAATGTCTTGGTAGATTTCTTATATTTTTGCTCTAATTCAGTTTTAGAAAGTGTTAAAGTGTTTAGAATTGACATTTAGTTTTGAACATTTTCAGATAGCCAGTCCTAGATTTAGATTTTTTTTTTTTTTTATAAATAGCTTCCATAATAAGTCAGGCAGCATTTCTGTCAGATGCTGGAATTCTCATCCTAAAGAGTTGGCCGTCATTCAGTAAACTGTCTGGAGTTGCAGCAGGCGAAGGATGAGCTGAATGGTTTAAGCGCGCGTGCACGGGCTCGTGCGCCATTATCACTGCAGGCCATGTCGTATCTGCATCTGTCAGGTGCGAAAAAGGCAAGAGTTGTCGCTTTCATTCCTCTCGGTGTGAGGGGACACATGTTTTTAAGTGCAGCCGTGTACGGCTTTACATATGTAAAAACCCGCGCTTTAATGCATGTTCCTCCTTCCACCTGACGGATATCCCCTTATGTCTTCGTACTTTGAGGAGTCAGCAAAGATCTTTCACGCTTTCAGCAGCCTGCCTTCCCCCTTTTTACTATGGCAACCTGAATGCAAGCTCACATTTAAAGGAGCTGCATCTATACATACACACACACCTTGTAAGTACAGCACAATAAACGGGCTTACGCTGCAAGAAATCTGCATCCTAATAAGTGCATTAATTTCACATTCAGGCTATACAGTACTTTTGTAGGGCCCACTCCAAAATAAACTGAAGAGGCTTTTTATTAGTGATTGTGAAGGATTATTGCAGAATTTCAGGCAATTTTTAACAGATAAGCTTATTAACACACGCTGCTTCACAGAGGAGCTGTTTAACACGGGGTCATCGGCTCCCGTATCTGACTAAAGTAATATCTTCTTAATTCAGAAAATAGAAGCATGCTGTAATTACCATTAATTACTCTTGCAAACAATGCTGTCCTGTGAAGACTGTGCGAAAAGTGGCTTTAGATGCAGATTAGTGGCCTCTCCCAGCTCCTCTTTGCGTGTCCATTCAAGGAAGCATTTTGTGTTTCTCGTAACTGGAATCAGAGAAGGTTTAGTGTAAATTTGTATTCAGCCCTTGGATGGAAATAAGGATGTTACATTTAGTGGTGCATGGTTAAAACTGCTCAGGGCATTTTTTTTTCTTTATTTTATTTTTTACACTACACCTCAGATGAAAGGTTTAGAACAAGATGGGCCTGCAGGTCTGTCAACGGCCCGCGGCTTTCCTGTGCAGTCAGGCTGAGCGAGGTACCTGGGGACCCAGACGCTTGAAGGGGGAGAGCGGCCCCCGCCTAGAGCTGCTGCAAAGGGTGGCAGAGCAGTCCGCTGGCCTTTCATCTGCTGGGCTTTATACTTTGTGTGTAGCAGCACTGCTGCAGGACACATGAACCCAGAGACCTGTGCAGATAGACGGATATAGATATAGATGAAGTGCAACCTACAGTTCCTACAATTTGTGCGTGGACTAAAGAAATGTGTCTATCTTTAGACAGCGTGTCCTGGTTTCAACATACTGCTGTGTTACATTTGTCCATAAAGTCAGTGGAGGAACAGAAAATTGAGAAAATGATCCAAAGTAAAGCTATTTTAGATTTCAGGCTGTGTGGGATTTTTTGTTGTTTTTTTTTTTGTGGGATAAATGTAAATAATGTTTCCCTTCTGCTCTTGTGTGTTTGGTGTTGGTGGACTACAAAGAGAGAGATAAATTTGGATCTCCGAGTGCTCCTCTCCCACACATCCGCTCCCCCATCCATCTCTTATTCTGGGCTAATTGAATTAGTGCCCGGGTTAGCGCTGTGTTCATTAAGCTAATGCTGTGTTGTTTACACACGGCTCATGCTGCAATTAAGCAGACTCCATTTTGGGTGTTGAACTTGTGCACACAGAAACCGCTTCTGTCGTCTCGGGGTAAGTCATTTGTCTGTCTGATTCAACGGTTTCCTCACACAACCCTTGACATCTTCTTCTTCCTCCTCCTCCTCCACCTCTACCGCCACTGCAGAGCACTTTCAAGTTCAAGTCCGAGAGCGACATCCACTTGGCTGAGCACCACAAGCAGGTGTTGTATGACGGAAAGCTGGCCAGCTCCATCTCTTTCACCTACAACGCCAAGGCAACGGATGCCCAGCTCTGCCTGGAGTCGTCACCCAGGGAAAACCCTTCCATCTTTGTCCACTCACCGCACGCACTCATGCTACAGGTTAGTTTGGCTTGTTTCTTCTGAGAGAGCTCGCTCTAAATCACAGCCCACAGCTCTTGATGTGTTTAGTAATGCATATATGAATGACTGAAGTGGAATGAAGTGATTGCTCAGTGTGATTATCGAGCTAGTTTTTCATAGGCTGACTCACACTCGCCTCAATTGCATTTGTGAAAAATAAGTGGTATTTACCTTGCTTAGAGTACTGTAGATATAAGGGATTTCCTCAGTATAAGATATTATAGCTGATATGATATTTAAGAAAAAATATAAAACAGATTTTATTTTGACAGGACTCTTTGATCTTAGTTTAACTCTCTTTGAAGGATACTGCTTGTAGTTATGTGTAAGCAAATTTGGTGCCCATCTTTCAAGGTTGATGGAGGTCTGCTCAGCCAGTGGTCCTTTTCTTTTCTTTTTAAAAAAAAATCTCATCCTGATTTCTGAGAATTCCCTCAGTTGCACAGTGTGTAAAAAATGCACCAACCATTCAGGCAGCAAATTCTCTATTTTATAATTATGAGGGCACAAAAGGAGTCCTGTTTTTTTTTTTTTATCCGGTTAATTTAGTTACGGGAGGTCTTGCAGTCACTTTTTTCATGACTTCAGTTCAGTGGGTTAAAACAGCTTAAAGTGGTACACAGGTACCATTTATAGCCCTAAGGAAATGCTCAGTTTTGAGATAATTAAAATTATTTTGAAGTAAATTGTTTCAATTTGTCTCTGTGGGATCTAAAACCAGTCTGTAAAAAAACCAAAACAATAGATGCACTAAATGTGTGTGTGAAAAGAAGCAAGTCTTAAATTACCATATGTGGAATAACCCTGTAGTGGCGAATAATGTCTACAACATTTTCTATTGTTAAGTCTGCATATGAGAGATGTTTGCTCTTTAATAGCAGTGAAGTGAGTGTGTGATTTTTACTGTGTGAACATGTCAAATAAAAGTCTTTTTTTCCAACCCACAGGATGTGAAGGCTATTGTTACCCACTCCATCCACAGTGCCATTCACTCTATAGGAGGCATACAGGTCCTGTTCCCTCTCTTTGCTCAGCTGGACTACAAGCAGCTCAATGACAGCAGCGTGGACACCACTGTCTGGTGAGTCATCTGCACAAATACAGAGAACCTGATTGCTGTCTGAAGAGCACTGATATCAACTGCATAGTTTTTTCTTTTCCAGCAGAGGAAATAAGGCTGAAGCTTCAAAAAATAACGTTTTGTTTGCTACGCAGTGCTGCAGCTGATCCTGGAAGGGACCCCGAAACAAACTAGGGAAAATGAGAAGAAGTAAATATAGACAATAAGTGACATTAGAGAAAGGTAAATGTTGTATGCGGGAGAATTGTCTTCCTTTTAAAAGAATAAGCTCGGTTGTGCTACGAAATAACCGATTACAGAGAGTAAAAGGAAGAAGAGCGAGGTGTTTTAGAAAGTCAACGTGTTCTCCTCGCTCCGAGATTCCCCTATACCGCCCCATCTCATGAGTATTAATCCAGTTACATCCAGTATCGGGCAGCATTTCCACATCGTATTAGTTGCGACATGACTCGTCTTGCCTGCAATAGTAAACATATTTTTGTCCAGTAGTGATTTCAATGCACCATTGCTGGTGTGTGCTTATGTTGCAGTGCTACTCTGCTGGCATTCCTGGTGGAGCTGCTGAAAAGCTCAGTGGCCATGCAGGAGCAAATGCTGGGCGGTAAAGGCTTTCTGGTGATCGGATACCTGCTTGAGAAGGTCAGTACAACAGCCTCCAGGAAAGAGTTTGAATTGTATTTGAGCTCCATTAAGTTTAGCAGGGGTTTTTATCATGCTTTACCTACATTCCACTGTATTCTCTGCTATGTAGCTTATATGTATGTAGTTATTTAAACCTGATGTGGTGTAATGCAACAATATTTTTGTCATTTGTGGTTTTGTTAAAATGTTTTGGGCTATACTGACAGGTGTTTCTTTTATTTTGTTCAGTGCGATATTAAAGGTCTTTCATAAAGATCACATTTATTGCAGGGTTGACTGCATTTCATCAGTATTATAGAACTGTGCAAAAGTCTTAAGCCACCCCTCTTTTCTTTATATTTTGCTTCTAATGAGCCAGACATTCCTTTTTTATTTAAGTTATCTTGAACTTTATAAAATTTTGTCTACAGCTATCTGTAAAGCATGTTGGAGGCCCTATCATGTATTGGTTTTACTGTGCAGTACCATCTGGAACCAAATAATTAGCAACATCTTTTTTTATCAGTGAAAACATTCAATTTTCCAGCATTACAATGATCCCAATCAGACTGCCTTAAGTACATGAAATATACATGTTTTCATGTATGTTTTCAAGCTTTCTGAAGGTCTTTCAAAGTTTTGATTTGGACATTGGCTGCTTTTTCACTCATTTTCAGTCTAGTCCTTGTATCTGACCATCTTCAGAGAAATGTTTTTTGTTTGTTAGTGTACCTATAAATCACAAGATAAACCAGTGTTGTGTCTGACACACGATTTAGCAAAGAAACAACTTTAAATTGTATTTTTATTTAGTTACTAGCAGCCTGTCACAAAACACATAATTTGTTTCCAATTTCTCTTGTTGAATCTGTAAATTTCAAAGATAAATTTGACATAAAATATTATTATTAGTTAGTTATTTCCAGAGAGCCATTAGCCAATAACGTGGCATATTTCCACATTATACTGCGTGTACAACTTAGTGAGAGGAAAATGGACAAGTGGAGGACAAAAGCAGAAGTGGCAGGCCTAAAAATCATACAGTAGATGAACAGTATGTGAGTCAGGTCCTCAGGAAATAGGACAAAATCCAGCAAAGACCTGCCACAGGATCTGAGAGATGTATCTGGATTTTAAGTTGATCCATTTACTTTTCACTGAAGCCTCATCAGAAATGGTCTCAGTGGAAGAGTGGCTGTCAAGAAGCCATACTTAAGGAAGAGAAATGGGGTGGGTGGGGGTGGGAGATATGCAAAATGACACTAGAATAATTGGACTGAAAATCAGCGACAACAAGTCTTATGGAGTGATGAATCCAAATTTGACAATTTTGACTCCAATTGTCACTAATATGTGAAGTCAGGAAAAAAGGTACAGCAGTGAGTGTCTACAGCCATCTGTAAAACATGGTGGAGACTTTTACCATGCAGTACCATCTGCAACTTCTTTTTATCAGTGAAAATGTTTCAGCATGATAATGACCCCAAACGCACTGCCAATCTAGTAAAAGCATAGAAAAACACACACTGAAACAATGTCAGTCATGGACTGGCCTCCCCAGAGCCCAGACCACAATATCACTGAAGCAGTGTGGATACATCTCAACAGAGAACAAAACACAAAGAAGCATAAAAGAGAGCTTTGAATGTCCTTTAATAAGCCCACAGAACTATTCCTGAAGACTACTTAAAGACATTACAGGACAGCTTGCCTAAGAGAGATCAGGCTGTGCTAATAAGGTGCTCATATCAAATATTGAATTAAAAGCTTGTTAGAATGATATAATTGTTTTTACCATATATGCTTTAGTTGTGTATATGTTTCCCGTTCTTCTAGAAAAATGTAAAGAAAGGAGTGTTGTCTCAAGGCCTCGGTGCAGTGCTGTACTTTGTTGAGTTTTTTAATTGAATTTTCAACATATTTATAGGTATTAGAGGTTGTTGTGCGAAGTGACGGATTGAAATGTGCAGATGTGGGGAAAGAGACAGCGAGATCATATGCACACTTCTTAACAAAACAGATGGTGTAAATTAATTACCTGAGACCTGTGTTGACCTCTAGCATTGGTACCTAAGATTATGTATTAAAATGCGTCATTCAGCAGGTGATTGGCTGTATCTGTGGTTACACTGGCTGTACTCTAGGATGACAGCAAATAAAACCTCAATAATTATAAGTTAAATAACAGTATTTGGCTTCACTGATGTGGTAGTTCTAATGCTCTTTTCAAATGTAGACCCTGCTTTTCTGAGCCCGTTCTTTTTAACTGCATCGTGTTTCTTACTGAAATGTCAGTAACTAACCCTGGGAATTAGTCTTTAAAGATATATATCACCCCTTGGCCAGTTTTTAAGAATTTGAGGACAAGGGATTGCTTTTTATAACCTTGAACTTATAATTGCGTGCTCTTTTCCTAGTCTTCACGAGTCCACATCACCAGGGCAGTGCTTGAGCAGTTCCTGTCCTTTGCCAAGTATCTGGATGGTTTACCTCATGGAGCGCCACTCCTCAAACAGCTCTGTGACCATGTCCTCTTCAACGCTGCCATCTGGATACACACCCCCGCCAAGGTCTGTTTATTTTCAGGCATCTCCTAAAATTGTGTGCGAGTGTGTTTTACATGACCTTGCTGCAAAGAAAATAAAGGTCTGGAGGCCCGTAAAAGATAACCAGCGGAGGGAAAAACATAAAACATAAAAAGAAAGCAAGAGAGAATGTTTTTTCTGATTATTGTGTACTCTAGGTTTGGTCTGAATTCAGGAAAAAAGGGAGACATGTAAACATCATAAAAGAAAGATGAAGGAGGGGCTGATATCTCTCACTGGGTTTTGCCCTTTACAATAATACAATAAATAAGGATGGAAGACATTGGGGGGAGGGGCTGGGGCATTACACAGGAGGACGGAACACGCGAGCGAGGGGAAACAAAAAGAAAAAGTGACATTTGAAAAGACCTCGGGACAGAGAGCGATGTGTTGTTCCTCTTTTGCTCCTCACTCTGAACTCGATGTGGCATTGCTGAAGGGCCCCTCAGCTCTTGCCTCCATTTATTTTCAAATCTTCCTGGCTCCCTGTCTCCTTCCCTCTGACCCCGAGAGCTGATTGGCCTCTGGGTATAGCGGTGCAGCCGAAGGCGTCCTGGAGTAAAAACAGAAGCTATGCAAGCTTCTCAGGAGACAGAGGAGTGTGCGAATGTCAGAATGCAACACAGTACAAATACAGTGTATTGATCTTGGCTGTTATCTCAGAGATTCAAAGCGACTGAACTATGTGATTGCATATTGGTTTTTTACCTGCAATTGAGTGCCACCGCAGGAAAGACGATAAGTTCTCATTACATGCTAATAATTTAGAATGGTCACAATAAGAACAGTACTAAGCATACTAAGCAGCGATACACACACTCACACGCAAGAAATCTTAAAATCCTTTAATCTTACTTCCTTTGTACCGTTCTGCCTCCTGCTGAGTGTTATTATTTACTACCTCTCAGTGTATTCTCATTACCTTCGTTATTGGCGAAAAAAGCCTCGGTCATGTTCAGGACTTAATGAAACACTTGAAGAAATCACATCTGAATCACATCGCCCGTCTCTCATAATGTATCCCCTGCTCAGTTTTAAAAGAGCCAGTTTCTCCACCAGCACTCCTGGTAAACACATTCCTTTCAGAGAGGGGGGAATATATATTCTTCTTGTTTTTGTTTTAGTAAGCCATTGTTGGAGTAGCGGAGCCCAAAGTGTTGCAATACGATCAAGAATTTTCGAATGTTCTGCTGAGATGGTTTTAAATTGCACCAGATAAACAGCTTAATGTGTGAAATGTAATATAATGAAGGCCATTTAAGTCATCTGAGTGCACTCTCCTTTTTAGATGAGCTGTGATGTGGTATGGTCAGGCAGTGGCACCCTGCTAATTTCATCCGTTTAAACAGAGCTAACTCGTTAAGGCTGGTCCTTAGCGTCACGGTCACTGTAATGAGCTCAGAGATTTCTGAGCGTACAGCATTCTCCAATCTATGAAAGTGCGAATGAGAGGATTGGTTAGTGGAATATCAATTGGGGGGGGAATTTTTTATTTATTTATTTTTTTAAAGGAACATAAAAGGAGAAAAGAAGGAAAGGAGCAAATTAGCGACTGGAGAGCGCACGCCTCAAATGCCAGAGTCAGTAAGTAGCTCCTCAGATGAGGCTCGAACAGCTTCAGGCACAGAAACATCAAAATAACACAAAGCAGGAAAACACTGGTGCTTTTACTGGAGGGAAGTTTCCGCTGTGGCTGTCCTTTCACTGTTAAACTTCCTTTTTCATGAATATCATAAACACAAAGTGATGATTTATTTCTCTCCGCAAACTACTTGTCCGTCAGCCTACGCATATAAAGACAGACGTACGTACTGTGTGTGTATTGTTTAAATGTATTTTGTGTATATCCAGGTCCAGCTGTCCTTGTACACATACCTGTCATCAGAGTTCATCGGCACTGCCACCATCTACACCACCATTCGCCGCATCGGCACCGTCCTGCAGCTGATGCACACTCTGAAGTACTACTACTGGGCAATCAACCCCCTGGAGTGCAGTGGAATCACCCCCAAAGGTCTTGGTATGTTTACAGTGCACACAGTTTGCACGCACACAAAGGCATGCTCGCTGTAAGAAGAAAGACAAGAGTGAATAAGGAGCAATGACAGTCCCTTAGGCTACGCACACATGCTCACAGTGTTTCCATCACTTCACCACTAGGGACTCAAAGACAGTGCATGCACACACACACAGACTAGTGATAAATTGTGTGCAGTTTTAGGGTTCAGTATCAGGTCCAAGGACAGTTTGTTATGTGGACTGAGCCACAGCTGCTCTGGCTTTGCTTCTTTTATTTTTTTTTACTAATTTGTCAGATTGCATCCTCTGTGATTATTATATATAAAGAGGGAGCTGTTACACACATCACGCAACTAATACAGTTTAGTATAGTTAACAGACTTAACTTTCTACCATTAATACATGACCAGATAAAGGCTTCCAGTTGTCTATCCAGCTAACGTTTTACTGTGTTTTGCTCTAAATCTCCATTATTTCTAAATAGATACAATAATTGTTACCTTTACACGCCTGTTAATGATTTCCTTCTTTCCTTGGTTGCTGTTAAAACAGTTCGTCTCCTTCCCCGTGGCGTTGTTGTTTTTGTTGTCTCGGTTAACAAATGAATTTCACACTTGTCATGAAAATAGAGAGTAAATAATTCAGAGCTGAGACAGAAGATATTTGCTAGAATATACAGTAAAATATTCTCTTCTTAAAAGCCTGACAGTCGCCTGTTTGAACCACATCAGTTAAACATTTAAACGACTCTTAAAATCATGACTATGTGAGATTTAAGGAATGTTTTCTTTCACAGTTATGATCAGTAATTAGGAGCTTCTTGTTAATCATTTTTATTTGATTTTTATTGTGCTGTGATAGTGGTGCACTTGCTGTTTTGTTAAAAGATGGAGATGGGCCTTACAAAAAAAAATTGTTATAGAAATGCAGCTCAAGAGGATTTTAAATTGTGAAAGGGAGTTTTTGCTGACAGTTGAAAACTAAAGGTCACCTCAATACCTGAATAAGTGATTAATAACTTCCAGTTGCCGTACAAATTTCCAGTGACACCGTACCCGCAGTCATTTCAAATAGTTAAAGCTATGAATGTATATAGCTGTATAAAATGTATATGTCTATTTGATTATCATTAATCACAACAGTAAAGAAAGTGATCATTTCTGCTATATATTACACAGTTGTGTTTCTATGACTGGAGTTCAGAAGCAGACCATTTCAGAAGCAGACACTGCATGTTCCCTTTTCCAACTACTGCATTTTATTTGTTAAGAACAGAACAGGTGATAGCTGTGACACCTGTGTAAATAAATCTTTTATATTTCCTTAAATGTACGCACACCTTGTGCTTCTTGTGAATGCTGTGTTTTTGGAAAAAGATCTCAAAGACTTGTCCATGTTTTTTTTTTTTAAAGCCACTATAAAACATATCTATTTTAAAATAACACAGGGCTGACTCAGATATTCAGTTTTCCTTGCCTTTGTAATAGAGCAGGGAACAGCTAGCAGTGCTAGCACCGCCACTGTTGTCACGCTCTGTAGCAGCAAAAGGTCGGAGGAAGCCTCACTCTTTAATCAACCTCTCCTTTTGCCCGGGACCCTCCGCTGACTATGAGAACGCATCCCATGTCTCCATGGTAACAGACATGTGATTGGCAGATCCAAGGGAGCTTTTGGAATTTCTAATCAAGTGGCTGTCTGGCTTCTTTTCTGTTTGGCGATATTACTGTTTGCCTGCTGGGATTTAGCCCCATAAAAAAAGCGAAGATAACAGTATAGCAGCAATTAGCCTCAGACACATTCTTACTGTAGTTCAAAGCTAAAAGCAGCTAGTTGTGGTTTGAAAGCCTGCAAATGTATGCACTTGACTATACTGTATGAATGTGATATGCACTCATTTGCATAGTAATGGACAGTTATGTTGATCATACCATGAGCTTTGTGGATAAAAATGCATTCAACTAGCTGAGGGAATGGGCTTGAATCCGAGTTGGAAGGATCATTTTGTATTTTTAGTATTTTCTTTTTCATCTTGCACCAGCCTTGGAATGAACTTGAAATACCAAATTCCTTTAACTGTGTAGTTTACAAATGGCTAAATTAGGTGGTGGTTGGAAGTTCCAAGAAAAGAGTGTGTAGTCTTCCCATTAAAACCTCTTGGGCCTTTTGCTCTTAAATTGCTTTCGAGCTGTGCAGCCAACATATAACGCAGCGTTAAAAATAATCAGATGTCCTCCACTGAATTTAAAAAAAAAAAGGGTGCTCTAAATGAATTACAGTCAGCGGACACTTAACGTAGGCCTTGTTAGTACCAGGTTGGAGCTCATTTTGCCTTCAGAGCTGCCTTAATTCTTCATGTCAGAGATTCAATGAGGTCCTGGAAGCATTCCTCAGAGATTTTTTTCTGCATTGACATGATAGCCTCAAAGAGTTGCTGCAAATTTGTTGTGATGAGAGCCTTCTGTTCCACCACATCCCAAATTTGCTCGACTGGATCTGGTGAATGGGGAGACCATTTGATGACGGTGAACTCCTTGTCATGTTTAATAAAGCATTTTGATATGATTTGAGCTTTGTGACATGGTGTGGTATCCATCAGAAAGTGGTACACTGTGGTCTTAAATTGAAGGACATGGTGTGCAACAATATTCAAGTAGGCTGTGGTGTTTAAACCATGCTCTGTTGGTACCAAGGGACCTGAAGTGTGCTGAGAAAATATCCTCCACTGCCCATTACTCCACCATCAGTCTGAACCGACTATACATGGCAGGATGGAGCCATGCTTTCATGTTTATATTTCACACTAAATTTTGATTTTGCCATTGAAACGAAATTGATCAGGTGATGATCAATTTTGGTAAGTTTGTGTTTAATCTCAATTGTCCTTATTAACCCAGTGTGGTCTTCTGTTGCTTGTAGTCGATCTGCAGTCAGAGATGTTCTTCTGCAATAATACCTTCGTTGCAGTGAGTGATTATTTGAGTTACTGTTGTCTTCCTGTCAGCTCAAAGTAATCTGGCCATTCTTCAGATTGTTATGAGCTGACAGGTATATCTAATAAAGTGGCCAGTGATTGTCTTAGTCATGACACAACTTTTTTTTTTCCTGTTTATTCAGTTTTTTTCTTTATGTATTGAACCTCGTTCGGCCAACTTCAGTAACTTTTTCTATGTACTTTGTGTTAATTGTCGTAAAATGGGCAAATCTTGAGGAAATTCATTTTTGTTTTAGATTAAATCTGATGTGTGTGTTTGTGTGTGTGTGTGTAGTTGTGGCAAAGGGCCCAAAGTCAGAACAAAATCACACCACTTTAAACCTCTTTATCTCTCCAAAGGTTGCCATTATCCGGTTAAAATAAAAACTACCCGTTTGTTATCATAAATTAGACTAGATAAAACTGTGGAGCTAGACTAGGTGCACGCAAAGACGAAAATTAATTTCAAAGAGTAAGCAATGGTAATTAAACCTGCCCAAGGAAAGCTGTTTAGATGAATATAAGCTTTATTCAAGGCGTCTTATGATAAAAGAGCTTTAAATAGGAGGTTACACTCATACAGCTTTCACCTGGTCATTTAATGCACAGTGGCTGGGTAAAGATGATGGATGGTCAGTGTCACCGTTCGGGCTACACGCACCAGCTTGACAGATAAGGATGATGGATCGCAGTGGAATGCTTCGGTGTCATGTTTTGGCTCCGTGAAGAGCAGGAGAACAGACTGAAACACGTACACACTCGTGTGATTGAAGGGCAGCAGAGCGTGACAAAGAAATGGAGGGACAGGCTTCGCATCGTCTTCCTTTCACACCCTCGGCCTTTTATGTTTCTCGTGAGCTTACTTCCGCTGGCTAAGCAACAGTGGGTCATGTCTTGCTTCTGAGAGGACGTGGTCCATTTTATTCAGTTTACAATAAACGCTGTTTGCGATTGTATTTCTATCCCTTTGAGGAATACATAAAAAAGGATAGTTTCAAACACCCTGACACAGCAAAGTGTGAAATGACAAATACACACAAACTGGACATCATAAATGTTTACTGGTTCTAATAAACAGAGCAATTCTGTTGGGAGTGATGAGGACACGTAGCATTTGAGGTTTATTGGGTTGCATTGTGGGTGCTTGTTTGCTAATGGCATCAATACAAAAAAAAAAGAGTAGTTGAGGAAAATGGAGAATAAGTAAAAAACTTTATCTGACTGCAGTGGGATTTTAGAGGATAAATGCCCTTGTTTTTGAAGGGTGGGTCTTATATCATTCTTGTTTTGATCTAAATCGATGCATTTTTTAGGCTGTCTGGCACCGCTTTCCATTAGCTAGTTATTTGGCAGCTGTTTTGAGCCGATTCATCACGGCCATAAATTCAACTGTATCTGATCTGCACATTAAACACTTAAAAAAATGAATGAAATACAGTTACATCAATTAAAATTTAATGCCATCATCTGAGTTGTCAGTTTTTTTGTCTTAATCATTTTAAAAGTGATAGAGTTTTGAAGCTTTGACGCAGCTAAATGTCAGAAGGAACAAACACTATTGCTCTTTGTGTGTGTGTGTGTGTGTGTGTGTGTGTGTGTGTGTGTGTGTGTGTGTGTGTGTGTGTTGCCCAGTTCTAGATGTATCTGCTATAGAAAGCATGCACCTTTTCCTGAACCTTAACAGAACTATAATAATTCAGTTTTAGTTATGTACCGCCAAGTCACCACAACAGTCTCCTCAGCCTGCTTTATATTCCAAGGTAAAGACACCACAATAATACAGAGAAACCCAACAGTCACATGACCTCCCTATGAGCAAGAACTCTGTAACAGGGGGAAGGAAAAACTCCCTTTTAACAACAAGAAACCTCCGGCAGAACCAGTGTCAGGGACGGGCGGCCATCTGTCTTGACTGGTTAAGCATGAGTGGAGGGAGACAGGACAAGAGACACACTGCGGCGCTCTCAAAAATACATTTTAAAGCATTTTTGCATCATTGTAGTTTAAAAAACAAACAAAACATGGCACAACATTAAATCAACAGGGCACTTTCATCTTTACATAGTTCTGCATTGCTGTAAATTAATCTTCATAAATTAAACTTTGCAGATAAATAATAGAAAGTCTTTCACTCCGTTCATTGTATCAGCATGATGGATGTAACTAAAACTCGTAGCAGAGTACTTGACAGCTCTTTTTTTCCCCTCCTGCATACAGTGCAGGTTTTGCCACGTTGGAAAAATAATTGCACAAGGGGAGAACATATCTTTTGACAAGTATGTTGACCATTTTCCTGAAGCCTTCATTACTCACCGTGTTTAATGGGTGCACATTTTTGGCCTAATGGAATGGGATTGTGTTGGTTATTTCAGGTTCTTTGTGTGCTCGCTGGATTTGCAGATGCGCTGTACAGGCTCGTTTTTATGGACGTCTGAGTTGGCGATGGACGATCCGCGTTACAAAGCACTGCACTGTGTTTTTCTTGGTCTTCATGCATTTATCACACTGAAGTTAGTGGTGTGTTTTCAGGTGGTGGAATAATTTGGTTGTTTTTCTTTGCACATGACTTCTTCTTGGTTAACATCGCTTGAGTTAAATCCAGAGCATTTCAAAGCATCGGATAACGGCCTTTTTTGAGGGGCATGCTCTTTGCCTTCTGTGAACGTAAACTTACACGGAAAAAATAGTTAGTAAAATCTGTTAATGTTTTGTGCGTCTGAAAAAAAAATCTGATCTGATCAGGAAAGCTGACTCTCTGATTGGCTGCAAACTGGACAATTGGAGAGGAGGTCACTGAACAAACCGATACCCATCAGGGACAATCCTGACCTCCCTCTGCACCACTCCTGCACCACTGGACAGGCAGTGGAGCATCTTCTCTAACAGACTGATTCAGCTCCACTGCCACAAGGACAGATACAGGAAATCTTTCACTACATGCTGTCACCCTTTATGACACAGTACATATGTCTGCCAGAGAGGCATGTGCCAGATGTTGTTGTGGTTGTTGTTTCTTCACGAGACTGCTCACTGCGATTTTTATTTTAAATAACTGATTGTCATTTTGAAAGAGAGACATCAATGCCAAGTTTTTTAGCTTTGGATAAATAGTACCACAGGCCAGAGTAAACACTTCTATGCTTGATTTTTGGGGTGAACTGTCCCTTTTAAAGAACCCATTTGCTAAAAGAGGCCTGTGTCAGTTGAATGAATGAGTCACGGCAAAATGGAGCGCTTGAAGAATGCTGCCGATGTCAGACCCACACGAGGAATGACTTGTGCTGCGCGTCAGATGCTTTTGTGTTTTTTAGCTTGATTATCTCTGTGTAAACCACCACAGCAAACAACTGATCCAGTACCAAAGCTATGAAGTATATACAGTGGATTACAGTGGTTGTTTGGTTTGGATCACATTTTTGTGAATTACAGCGTCTTTGCTGTAATACTTTAGATTAGTACAATCATAAAATATCCAAATTGCCACTAGAGTTAATGACAGTTATTTACAGTCATATAGCAGAGTGAGTGTATGCGAGCGTGTTTGTGTTAACATGTTTTTCTCTGCTCTCCAGGAAGCCTAATAAAATCCAATATCAGTAAACACCAAGGCTCAGTGGTGGGCTTATTTAGCCGATCATTATCGAGTGTAAAAATGTATTTTTAACAGGAAATTAATTTTGTGTTTGTGCGTCTTTGTCTAGATGGACCACGACCGTCCCAAAAGGAGATCATCTCACTCAGAGCCTTCATGCTCCTGTTCCTCAAACAACTCATACTCAAGGTAAAATGAGAGAAACCGATTTACCATGATCTTCATCGCATAAGATCCAAGAAATCACTTATTTTTTAAATCTTTTTTTTTCCTATTATGTCCTCTGTTGTTTTTTCTCCTGGGGACTGTTGGCTTAATCTAAAATGTGTGTGTGTGGAGAGTTGCATTATAGATTTGCAGCGTGAATAAAACACTGTAGCTTTTGTGTTTGTGTGCTCTGATATTGATTTGTTCCTGTATTTGCGTGTGTGTGTTTGTGTGTGTAAAGAGGTTGTTACTGCTTCATGGTAAAAATGCAGCCAGGAACAGAATTAATGATGCGGTGTGTGGTTAATAAGAAGTAAAAAACAACAGGAGATCACAAATGTTTAACTGAATGTCTGGTTTTCACAGGACCGGGGCGTGAAGGAGGACGAGCTGCAGAGCATTCTCAACTATCTACTGACCATGCATGAGGTAAATGCTAAATTCTGTATTAAAATAGACACTGAGAGAGGGCAAAAGAGGGAAACGGAGAGACTGTGAGAGCGGTTGAGTGGAGCTGGTGGCAAAATGTGCATTATAATTTGTGGGCTGAAGTTATGGTCCACTTAAACGAGTGAGAGTGTGAGTCAGCTTCAGTGCTGTGACAGCATGAAAAATGGAGCAACAATGGACTGAACAGAATGTTCTCTTCTGTAACAATTATATCTATTCTTGCTCTGAAATACCACCTGCTATTCTGTAATCCACCCCTCCGCGTCCACCCTTACAACTCTGTCTTTGTCCTCTTAACCCTGTGTCCGTCTGTCCCACAGGGCTTTCTCCATCTCACCTGCTTCATCTTTCCTTTCTTTGCAGGATGAGAATATTCACGACGTGCTCCAGCTGTTAGTGGCCCTTATGTCTGAACACCCGGCGTCCATGATCCCTGCATTTGACCAGAGAAACGGCATAAGGTGAATGCTGCTCACACATCTGCATGCACATAAAAAAGGTTTTATGCAACACCAGGTCCTGAAAAAATAAGTTTATGGTTAGAGCTATGCTGTTTGTGTCAACATAGGCATCCATATGTATCTATGTCTATATCTATATTAATATTATATATATCATTTTGTTATAATAAAAACCATGATTTATTATGAATAATTTAATTAAAGTAGATGAAGTTCATTCAGAAAAGTGTAATATCTTTCACAAATTCACATCTCTTTAAATCACCAAACTGCTGCATCATAGGTGTTGCGTTTCTTATTATTATTACTATTTGGCCTCCTTGTGCTCTTGGCAAACTTTTAAAAGAATAGGAATGGTAGATGTGGTTTATACATTAAAAATCTGTCATTTTTGTTTGTTGAAAGGTGTTTCTTGGCAATTTATTGTTTGAAATTAAAACAACAGGATGCTTTCATAAGGTTTTATAGGTGCATAAAGGCTGAAAATATGGCAGTTTAACAAATTGCTACTTGGTTGCCAGGCAGCATGATAGCGTCATAATTTCATCATGCATAATTTAACTTTTGTTAAATTATGAGTTAAATGTTACTGTCATAAAATAAAAATTATACAATGCTTTTAAAGGTTGATATAGGTGTATAAACGCTAAAAACTGACCATTTTAACCTGTTGGCAGGTGGCTAGACGGCAACATGATGATGTTATATTATCTGATGTAGATAAGAACCTTCAGGGGTCTAAGATTTACCTATGTGCCAAGTTTGGTTGCTCAGCTCCTGGTGGTATAGGAGGAGTTAGGGGACAAAGAAACAAACAAATAGAAATTTAGTATATTATAGTATGATATTTAACAAGTGTCTCCATAGTGTAGTGATTTACACATTTGCTTGGCAAACCAAAGATTGCTGGAGAAACAATTTTTGGGGTTTTGTCAGGAAGGGCACCTGGAGTAAAACTCAAACACGGTGGCCTACCCACTGTGGCGACCCCTTGTGACAAGGGAGCAGCCAGAAGTAGATGTTTAAGAGCAGGTCAGTCAAACCAAGGCATAAACCAACATAAGTTCTAATGTGACCTGCTGAAGGGTGAAGATTGCAGAAAATGAGGCCATCGGTGTTTGACTTTTCACTTTTGTACCAGTAAGAATTGCGTTGCAAGTTGTTCAGAAAGAAAAAGGACCTGTTGTCCAAAAGGTTAAATTCATCGAGCCAGAGGTCAGAATCATCATCGGGGCTAAGACAGTACATTAAGATGGGAGGTGGGCGGATGTGTTTCTTTCGTTCCTAAGAAGAGTTACTTTGTAACAGCAAACTAATTGAATGTGGAAAAACTGAGATGTATTATTGTAATTACTAGAGCCCAACTGATAAAACCGATATTTGGTGATTTATATATCTGACATATTGGCCATTTTTTTTTTGCATTTTTCCAATGCACAAAACATAAACAGATTTTCCTAACATGTGATATGTGTAGATATTAAAAAGTCCTAAGATAATATTTGTTTTAAAGCAAGCCAAAGATTGCTCTGCCTGACTCTGCCTAGCTGGTTTTATTAGTGGCATTGCAAACACCTGCGCCCTCTGGTGGACAAACTGTGCAATGTCATTACTCATGGTTGAAGGGTGTTTCTCCCATCTCCTCTTTACTTTTTAAAGTTTCATTTATTGGATGTTATAAATCCTGATACTGATATATCAACACTGCTCTAGTAATTGCCCTTGTGTCAGGCTGTTCTGTTTATTATCTGTTTATTAAATGTGAATGTTTTCACAGTGGGCTGCTTTACAGTAAAAGAAACGGGAAAAATGTGTTGGTTTTTGGTATGAAACCCCTTTTATCTTTAGACATGGATTTAAAATGTACTGAATAGTATTAGTTTAGTTGTTTCATTGAGATAAAATTCATCTAGTTTCACATTATGATGTTTCTAATAATGAAAGAGATTCCTTAAATGTGATCGCTTTACTGTTCAGGTCGAATACTATATATATCTATCTCGAGTAGCTCGAACTACGCAGCCTTATTTTTCAAAGACGTACCCTTGCTGTGCTTGTAATTCCCCCAAAGCACAACGACACATGGATGTCTTTTTGGTTGCTATGGTAGCTCTTCTGTTGCTAGAGAGCTAGTTGCAAACTGTGGCTTGTTCATCTTTTTTTATTTTGATGTACTGTGTGCACGCTTCTTTGAAGAAAATGCTTCAGTCAGCGCTCATGTTGCAAACTGTGACTCTTAAGAATGTTTGCTGAGTTTTAGGCAGCAGGTATTTCCTGCACACTGAAGAACCCTTGATTTTGTTTTTTGTTTTTTTTGTTTGCTTGATGTTTGCTATTGTAGAAAAGAAAGATGATATAACTGTCTCTCTGACCTGTGACTCTGTCTCACATGTTACAGGGTAATCTGCAAGCTCCTGGCCTCTAAGAGTGAGAGTATCCGGGTCCAGGCCCTCAAAGTTCTGGGCTACTTCCTCAAGCACCTTGGTCACAAGTCAGTACCGCTTTCTGAGCTTTCCTGGTATATTGTGTGGTTTTCTGCAGCACTGAAGTGAAGGGAGTACTTAATATTTTCCTATAATCCTTTTATCTTTTACAACTAAAACCCCCCAAAATGCTGCATCAGTGGAGGGAGATGGAGATGTGCCACGCATAGTGTAGGTTTGAGTGTGTGGAAAGACACTGCAGTAAAAACTACAACAGTGCAGTCTCCACTGAACCTTAGACTGTTTGTTTGTGTGTACACCAAGATAATGCCCTCATCATCATGTCCAGGCGGAATAATCCTTTTGACAGTGTGCACTGGCAGGGAGGTGGAACCTTGATGAGCAGCAGTGAATGCTGGGGGATTTATTCATCCCATGTGACAGCCGCGCCTCTTGCTGCCTGACATGAGAGCAGGCTGCCATAATGCACCTGAGCCCTGCACCGTCAGCCCCCCACCTACTTAACATCTGCTTTAGCCAAACATCCCGTAGGGCTGCCCCTTTCAGTCTACATGTCATTGCATATGGAAATTTAATATCGATTCTAATCGGTACATCAGTTTTAAATTAAATAGTAAAGCTTATCATGCATACATTAAAGTAAAGTAAAAAGTGCTTTTTCCTAATAATCTTATAATATTCTTAAATATACTGAACATTGTCAGGTGGTATTAGATTTACTGATAATCTGATTTCTCATCTTAAAAAAAGAAAGCACAATAAAAAATCAGGGTTCTGTTATAATAACGTCTTAAAAGCCAGTGACATTTTGAATAAAAGATTATCTCACCCTGAACTTATCTAGACATTTCCCAGCAGAACTGCATGTTAGAATATAAATGTCTGATGCAGCCAGAGCAAAATCTTTAAAGTTCATGCGATGTCCACTGTAAGAGCGGTCTAGGTAGCTGTCGACTTTACATTTAAATAAATACACTTCTGGCGCTGTGTTTCTTGGGGAAAGTTTCTTCCAGTTGTCAGTCAACTCAAAGTGCAGCTACTCCTCAAAGGCACATGGCCTACTTTAATCATACAATGTAATACAGAACTGTGCACAGAGCTTGAGTCATCCCATAAGTCCTTAAAGTGGTCTTGAGTTCTCCAGGCTTTCTGGAGGTCTTTCAAAGTTTTTTTTTGGACATTGGCTGCTTTTTCAGCCATTTTCAGTCCAGTCCTTGTACCTGACCATGTTTAGAGGATTTTCTTTTTTCATTTGATAGGCTACCTAATACTGACCTGAGCTGTCTGCAGCAGTATCTGAAAGTCATGTCCTTAAGAAATAGGAGACAATCCAGCAAAGAACTGACACAAGACTTGGCAGATGGATCTGGCTGTTCAGTTGATCCATCTACTGTTCACTGAAACCTCATCAGAAGTGGTCTTTGTGGAAGGGTGGCTGTCAAGAAGCCATACTTAAGGAAGGGAAACAGAAAAAAAGAGTAAATTATGCCAAATTACACAAGAAATGGACCAAAAATCAGTGGCACAAATGCAGAAAAGTACCAGATTTTGATCCACCATGCAATGCCATCTGGAAAGCAGCCTTATTTGCCAGAATCACAGTGATCCCAAACACACTGTCAATGCAGTGAAAGCATGCCTGGATGGGAGACTATCAGTCATGGACTGGCCTCCCCAGAGCCTGGACCTCAACATTATTGAAGTGTGGGATCATTTTGGCAGAGAACAGAATAAAAGGCAGCAAACATCCAAAGAAGAGCTTAGAATGTCCTTCAAGAAGCCTGGAGAACTATTCCTGAAGACTACTTAAAGAAATTACGACAAATCTTGGCTCAGAATTGTACAAACATTGTACTTCCATGTGTGTTTGCACATGTTTCAGTAAATCGCTGTATCTTTTTTCCATTTTCCCTGCAAAATATAAAGAAATGAGGAGTAGCTCAAGACTTTTACACAGCACGGTAGTTTAATACCTGTCATAGTCATCTTCACTGCCATCCTCCATAATAGCCTGCCAGACTTGGTAACAGCTTCTTGACTACAGTTACAATGAAGTTATAGACTTGCCTTATTGTGACAGCCAGGTATATAGACGATGCTTTTATTTATAAGCCATTATGCCCTGAGTTTATTTCATATTTTTAAACAAAGTTGGAAGTTTGGACTGTATGTCAAAACCAATTTCTCTAAATGAGAGAGTATGTTTTTGGAGAATATTTTTTAAAGTGGCACAATAGTAGCTAAAGTGACTCGTTATTTTCACTGTATATGTGCGTGTGATTAAATCCTGCAAAGACTTTGGCCAGGAATATAAAGGTGCTTCAAGCATTATTCATTTAATTCAATTGTAAAATATACTCAGAAGTTATTCATCCCTCATTTCTGAGCCTCTCAAGTTTAAACCCTCTTATAAGCACAATTTTTACCCACTGGCAAGGTAACTAATAAAAGTTAATCATTCACAGCCATATGAGCATTGCCCCGCTGCCTCCTACGGTCTCGTCGTATTGTTAATGCCTCTTGTTAATTTCTCTTGTTAGTATTCAGTTCGTATCCTCTCTGGTCCCATCATAGCTGACAGGGCCACATGGTGCCACCTGCCAATATCAGACCGTCACCCGGGCAGTGACAATCAGTGTCAGTTTCAACTGTCATAAAGCCTTTACAAATGTGTGTGTTTGTTTCTCTGCAGGAGAAAGGTTGAGATCATGCACACACACAGCCTATTCACACTGCTGGGAGAGAGGCTCATGATGCACACCAACACCGTCTCTATCACCACCTACAATACTCTGTATGAGGTAGGTGAATGTCGGTAAATATTACAATGGATCAAGTCATCGGATCTGAGTTGTTGGGATCGATGTGTTTATAATTTAATGACTGCTGTCAATCTTCTATCCATGCAGATTCTGACTGAGCAGGTCTGCACTCAGGTGGTTCACAAACCACACCCAGACCCTGACTCCACTGTCAAGATCCAGAATCCCAGTAAGTGCATAAGCACTTCACCCCGCATCTCTGTCTCTCTGCGGTCTTTGGTCTGCCAGTAATGGAGTGTTTTGTTTGTTTTGCTTTTTCTTAATGCGAGTAAACAAACAACAAAGCGTAAATTGAGAAGCTGACACTGCTGCCATCTTCCACTTCTTGATCTCATTCCAAATGCTTTAAAACTATTTGCTTCTCCTTCTCTCTCATCTTGTTCTTCTCTTACCTCTACTTGGTTTTCCTTTTACCTCACACCCAGTGATTCTGAAAGTGGTGGCCACCTTGCTAAAGAACTCCAGTCCCAGTGTGGAGCTGATGGAAGTCAGGAGACTTTTTCTTTCTGACATGATAAAACTCTTCAGTAACAGCCGCGAGAACCGCCGGTAAAAAGCACACAAATCACTGTACCCGCTCTTATGTAGCCGTGTTCATTAGCTCCTCACTGTGGCTTTTATTTTGAAATCAAACTCATGATACAGCTCATCTCACTTGCTCTCTGTTTTGTGCACCAGCTGCTTGCTGCAGTGCTCCGTGTGGCAGGACTGGATGTTCTCCCTCGGATACATCAACCCCAAGAACCCAGAAGAGCAGAAAATAACCGAGATGGTGTACAACATATTTAGGATCCTTCTCTACCATGCCATCAAATACGAATGGGGAGGATGGAGGGTCTGGGTGGACACCCTTTCAATAGCACACTCCAAGGTAAGAGTGGGATATGCACAATTTGATAACAGGTACCGGTAGTCTTATTTCGTTTAGTACGAGTATAGCTTATTATTTCTGTATTTTATATCTGGTGGTATGAGTCTGTCCTGGGACTTCCAAAGCCTTCCATGTACATACATGAATGCAAAAGATAGGGAGATTGGCAATAAGACCCAGCAAGAACAGTGAAGATGTCAGTAAAAGCAGACATGACATTAGTAAAAGTCAGAAAGTGCAAACAAGAAGGAGAAGCTGTAGTAGAGGTCGGTACAAAGTGGCTTGCAGATCGGTAACAACTGCAAGCGAGCTAATGTGAAATTGTCCAATAGGAGCCTTGGATATGGCATAAGCTCACGTGGGCTGCCACTGATGACAGCTTTTGTGCAGCATTGTCAGTTGAGGTTGACTTTGTTGTCTGCTGTTTGGCTACAAATGAACTGATATTAATGGTGATTAATATCTGATTGAAGCTCCCTTATAAGCTGTACAGAAACCTACTGATTTGTGCAATTTGACCACTGTTATGTGTTGTTTCAACATCTTCCAGGGCCATAATGATCCAGCATAGAGACACTTTCAGTAACTGATCACCTCTCTTTTCACTGTTCAGTGACAGAACTTTAACTCACCCTTTTTTCTCATCTCGAGGTAAAAGTGAGGAGGCATTATGGATAATGGTATAATGGCCCCGGAAGGCTAGTGTCCCAGTTTTATCCATGTACACTTTGGTGTAAATGATCTATGAGTCCCCTTTGGACTACCGGGTGGTTATTGATGTGAAGATTCACTTTTGTTAGTGCTTGTGTGCCGATAACATTACCAGTTATAATCTACCATCTGTCACAGGTGACCTATGAAGCCCATAAGGAGTATTTGGCAAAGATGTATGAGGAGTACCAGCGACAGGAGGAGGAAAACATGAAGAAGGGAAAGAAAGGCTCAGTTTCCACCATCTCCGGCCTCTCTGCCACACCTGCGCCTGTTGTCAATGGCAACTTGGAGATCGATGACAACTCCCAGACGCAGACACCTGAGAGTGAGGCGGAGTACAGCGAGGGGGCTGGCGCAGACTCGCGCAACCTCCTCGCAGAAGGCGCAGTGAAGAGACCTAACGGAGAAGCACTGACACCTGGGGAGCAAAGTGCAGGTCCAGGCGTGAGAGTGGAGGTCCATGACCTTCTGGTAGACATTAAAGCAGAGAAAGTAGAAGCCACGGAAGTAAAGCTGGATGACCTGGACCTGTCTCCTGAAGGTCTTGGTGGAAGTGTAGGTGGAGGAGGTGGGGGAGGAATGGAAAATGGACCTCTGGTTGAGGTAGATTCTCTCCTGGACAGTGCTTATTGCAGTGTGGTTCAGAACCTAAATGGAAATCTGGCGCCTAAAGATGACACATCTGGCTCGGGGGTTGGAATGGGGACAAACCTCGGGCTTTCAGGAGTCAGCCTGGATGATGATGGGAACATGGGTCCCCTCATCACATTGGCCGATGAGAAAGACAGTGTCCCGAGCAACAATGGATTTCTCTTCAGTAAGGTAGGATTAGTATTACTGTGCCGCTTTTTATCCTTCTTAGTCCTTTTACTCTACAAATAATGTTGGTAAGTTTTCCTCAAACCTGAAGGTGTACTCTCCAAAAGTTGATTCTGTTCATCTGGGCGTAGCGTTTTGTGGGAGAAACGTTTCGTCACTCAGCTGAGACTGAAGAAGTCACTTGGATGAGTGACGAAACGTTTCTCCCACAAAACGCTACGTCCAGATGAACAGAATCAACTTTTGGAGATTTACCTTCCTGGATGATTGAGAATGCATCAAGACCTGAAGGTGTACTGTTTTTCCATTTTTCCCTATTCATCCCTTCCAGGTTGATGAGAAGTTGCTTCCAGCTTTGGCAGCCACAGACCCCCTCGTACTGCCCAGTCCAGACCAGCCCACTCCATCCGGCCCAGCCCCAGCTCACTCCACCACCAGCGCCAGCGATGACCTCAGCCTGCTGGCCCACATGACCAGCTGTGGCTCTGATTTAACACAGACCCAGAGCCACACTACCGGGGAACTTCCAGAGGACGGGCCCTTCAAGATCCAGAGCCCTCTTGCTGACATCAGCTCAATTGCTGAGGCTGAGAGCCAGACCCAGGGAACCTCTAGACCAGATTTCCCAGAGGGAGAGGGCACAGCTGGTGCAGACGGAGAGACTGCAGGGCTTAAGACTGGAGGAGATACAGCCAGCACCACCTCTGACACAGAGAGGTCAGATGATGGGAAAGACAAGGACACAAAGAAGATCCAAACTACTGCAACCACTCAGGTGTGTTTAAGTGTGTTCAGCTGGTTAAAAGGGAGCTCCTCACATGTTGTGTACACACTGGACAGCAAATAAACTAAGTAACTCTGAATGCCATGAAGGGATTATACTGCACATATCAGTGATTTTTTTTAAAAATTTCCTTGGCTGTATTTATCAAAATGTTTAAAAAGTTATCCTGTGAATGCATTAAAATAAAAATAGAAAAAAGTGTGTAATCATCCTTAAAAATCACATTAATACCTATCGTCTTTCAGCTAATACCTTATGACTCATTATTTTACCCTTGCTTGTTGGAATTTTGTGTAATAAAATCACAGAAAGCTGGGGAAAGTGCTTTTTCACCTCCCCCACTGAGATTTATCCTCTCAGTTTAAGGACTGAACAACTGAGCCACTGGTCACAAGCCTGCCTCTCTACCCTGTCCAATGTGATTTGTGTTGTGATTAAAATAAACAGTTCAGCAGCGGCCCCGTTTTCCCGGCCAAAAAGCTGAGAAGCTGCCCACACACGAGCTAAGTTTCAGCAACCGATCGGTGAATGCACAATGAGAGTCTTCTGTGTTTTTTGTTTTTTTTTCCTGTGGTTTTGACACCTTAACTGAAATTGAATTTCATCGATGCGTGTATGCCAAGTCTTATATTAGACCAAATAAGCTTCACTTGCTTATTCAACAACTGTTGCAGGCCCTCCACGGTCGCACTGCAGCCCAGTTGGAGAGGGACCTACGCGTTGATTTGGGTTTCAGGGGTATGCCCATGACGGAGGAGCAGCGGCGTCAGTTCAGCCCAGGCCCTCGCACAACCATGTTCCGAATCCCAGAATTCAAGTGGTCTCCAATGCACCAGAGGTTGCTGACTGACCTGCTGTTTGCCCTGGAGACAGATGTGCATGTGTGGAGGAGGTGAGTTCGAGGCTGTGTTCGTCAGGTGTGTGTTAGTTGACCATTTTTAGTTTCGGACGAGTCTCTGATATGATAATTTTATGCCTTGTATTAAATAAACTGCTTATGCTAAAGATCTGATTCATGTGACAGCTATATTGTGTTTTCCTGTAAAAACTGTGTCATGCTTTCAGACTCTTTGCATTTTTTTTCTCTTCCAGCCACTCCACAAAGTCGGTGATGGACTTTGTGAACAGCAATGAAAACATTATCTTCGTCCACAACACAATCCACCTCATTTCTCAGATGGTGGACAACATCATCATTGCCTGTGGAGGCATTCTGCCTCTCCTGTCTGCTGCCACCTCCCCTTCTGTAAGTGGCTCTACTGCACCCCTCTGTGGTAGGAGGGAAAACTGCAGGTCGACAGCTCTTTCACAGGCCTGTTACTCAAGCGTTAAAGCCCACACAGACTTTAAAGAAGCCGCTAAACCTGATTTTTTTTTTTTGTGTGTGTGTGTGTGTTTTGGGGTTTTTTTGTTCCCCTAGCAGCACAGACCTTGTGTGCCTTGATAGGGTTATTTTCCTGAATTAACCTATAAAATCACAGAAGACAAAATTAAAAGAAAAACTTATACTACACAGTTGAATGTTGTACTCTAAAACGAATTAAACTCCCAATTAAACCTGTGTGCAACTGTCAACCTAACACTTCTTAACAATATTTTGTTCTAATCCCTTTAATTAACCGTTTTCATTAGCTTGATAGCCTTTTGTTTTAAGCCTTTTTGCATTTTAACCTTTCTTTTCCTCTCTGTGTTACATGTGTTTTGTGTATTTTCTTGTCTTTTTTTCTCTCTGTTTTTGTCTGTTTTGCATGTGCAGAATTCTAAGAGTAGTGCCAACACTGTAAGTCTGCAGTTTCTTCCTCTTTTTCTATTCTACTAATACTTAGCTCTGGTTTATTAACCATTGTGACTGACACTAACCCTTGCTTGTCTGACATCCATAGTGTTTCTGCGTGTTGTGCTCTTCTGCTGCTTACCTTATATTGTTTAAATCTAATGATTTCTTAGCCTCTGTTCATAAAGATTAAACATGTTAACCCAGTTAGAATACTATATGAATATAGGGGGTGAAGAAGCCTAAAAAGCCACAGGGTGGATCAATAAGAGACAAGAGGGAGAAGATTATTTGGGGGGTATATAGAGTGCTTATATATATTTTATGAGAGAGAGAGAGTATTTCCAAACGTCCTTGGGGGTTGCATCTGCTAAGCCTGTCCCATTTGTATCAACGCAAAAGAAGGCAGGAGGAGCCGGACCCCAGAGGGGGTCAAAGGGAGAGGAGGTGACCCCTGTTCCTGGGGGAGGAGGCGCAGGGGGAGAGGTGCGTAAAGAGCTTGAGACTCTCATCATCACCAGAAGAGCTAAGAGCACCAACCCAAGCCCTTCTGTCCTCACCTTGTGTGTCTGTTATCCCCCCAAATGTCTGTGCTCACTTGCTCTGATGAGCCACCAGATGCTAGCGCTGTCGGCTCTCCACAGCCCTGCACGTCCTGCTTACTGGAGCAGAGACACAGAAAACTACACCACTTGGTTTTGACCCCTGCAATGCTGCCTTCAGATTTTCAATGTAGTCGCACCACAGTTTGATAAATCAAGGGGCCCATAAGATATTCAAGGCTAGCCCAAGTGTGTCCACACTACTGCTGTTAATGCTAAAAACCCACACTGTCTTTGCCACAACCCCACTGTCACCATTATATGTGTGTCACCAAGCTGTAATTTGTGTTTTGTAGAACACCTCATGTTGCCAAACGTCATCATTATAAGTATGTTTTTCACTAAACCAGCATGACACTCAAGGTTGCCTTCCGTGTTTGTTGTGCAACGGCCAGCCGTGACTGTTTTGGTCCTGCTCATTGCAAGCCTCGACTGCATATTTTTTAAAGGTTTCTTCTGTTGTTTGTTAAAATAATACGATAACTCTGGATTTCTTCATCCTTCCTAACTTCTGAGAGCATCCAGTGCGTTGTGTTTAAGTGCCAGTTTTTCACTAAATAACTGGCGAGCGCATGTTGTGTTTTCCCTCTTTTTCGCAGACGGAGTTGGAGAACATCGAGGCAACGCAGGGGATGTCTTCAGAGACGGCCGTCACTTTCCTGTCTCGTCTCATGGCCATGGTGGACGTGCTGGTGTTTGCCAGCTCCCTCAACTTCAGTGAGATTGAAGCGGAGAAGAACATGTCGTCAGGAGGGCTGATGAGGCAGTGCCTCCGCCTCGGTGCGTGCGAGTTGAATCTCTTCAGTGTTTATAAAAATGTTTAGAACAGCTGACTCGGAGTTGAGACCAGCGGTTCTCAACTACAAGGGCCGCCGCAAGAAGTGCAGGAGGAGCATGGGTGACCAGGTCAAGCTAAATTATAAGGCAGCTTTGTACATGTTGTGTTTTGGTAACTATCAGCTTCTGAAGGCTACATGCCAATTATTATTTCCCTGAGGTTTAAAATGCTTTTTTGAATTATACAGATATACTGTAGATAAGTCCATCCATTTTCATCTGCTTAGCCAGTTCAGGTTTTGGAGAAGGGGGAGGCACCTTGGGTAGAGGGCTAAGAGAGAGAGATGGACAACCACTGTAGATTTAAAATTAAAAAAACAAAAACAAAAACAGAACAAATTCATTTTCTGCTAATTGGCAAAATAATTGGAAGAAGCTTTCAATCCAAAATAATTGTTGATTCCCTTTACACTATCTTGGAGGCAGTCCTGGCTAACTCTTGTTAATAATTGGCTGTCTCTGGTGTGGACCACCTTTTTTATCATTTAGCAGCTTGTGACAAGTCCCAGGTCTCAATCCCAGATGACCCCCATTTTTCACAAGCTGGCTCAAGCTAACTAACAAGGAATCGATGCAAGAGGTTTACGTAAATAAAACATTCATTAGAGAGAAAACAAACATAAACTTGAGTGGAAACCCAGGTGAGCTGCATTAGCCGGTGAGAGCAGGCCACGACCGCCTCCGGCACAGTAGGAGGTTCATGACAATGTGCTTTCAGTGGATCCAGTCTTTCTGTCTCTGTACCTTTCTAAGGAGGAAAGATGGAAGGCAGTTCCTCAGTTTGAGAGCTCCAGTGATTGGTTAATTAGCTGAATTTTGACTTATTCAGTGTTTTATAATCAAATGATTCTGTAGTTTTTCCTCACAGAGGAAACGCTACTTGATTGCTGGCATAGCACACCAGTTTACTTAAACTGAGATTATTGTAAGTGGAGTATTTCTAGGATGACCTTACATTTCTGCTACAGCATATTGTAATGTAATTTCTGATGTAGGGCAGAGAAATCATCACATCACAAAATAAAAATCTTTCTTTGTTCGTAATGCATGGGTGTATGTATGTGTGCTTTAAATAAATCCTTATACACACTGCAGTCACGACATGCATGATTTCAGGACATCCCCTGTTTGTTTTTTCTTGAAATGTAAAAGTCGACTCCATTACACTATACTTACATGTTTTTTCCTCTACCTCTCCGTCTCCTTCAGTATGTTGTGTGGCGGTTAGGAACTGCCTGGAGTGCAGGCAGAGACAGCGAGATCGGAGTTGCAAGTCCTCCTTAACCAGCAGCAAGTCACAGGACAGCCTCCACAGTGCCTCCACCGCCAGCAAGGTAGCACACACATGAATCGAGCACGCATTCAGCAACACCTAAAACTGTCACAGAAACATGCATATGTATGACACGCCACCTTCTGATATCCTGTCTTCCTTATTTAGCAGGATCCAGACAGACTTCTCCAGGATGTAGACATTAATCGTCTCCGAGCTGTGGTTTTCAGAGATGTGGTAAGCGTGCGTGTGTATTTTTGGTGTATACAGTATTTGTCTGGTTATAGATACAAGGAGCGAAAAAAAAGATGCCTGAGTGTTTCTCTGCTGAATAACTTTGTGTGCGTGTGTTGTTTTGCTGCAGGATGACAGTAAGCAGGCTCAGTTTCTGGCGCTGGCAGTTGTTTACTTTATCTCAGTTCTCATGGTTTCGAAGTACCGGGACATTTTGGAACCCCAGCGAGAGATTGGCCGATCTACCAGCTTATCCGGGAGAAGCATCCGCCACGAGATTAACTCCCCAACCAGTACAGGTGACCTTTGTTTTTCTTTTGCGCCATTATCCTCCACATGTAAGCATGATTTTGGATGAGCCAGTGATCATCAGTGCACTACTGTTGTTGTTGTTTGGCCAAACAAAAATACTAATAAGAAGAATCAATATGACACCATTAAAATAAAAAAAGAGAAAATAAGGGTGTTACTTAAAAAAATGCTTTAGAGCATTAGTAAAAAAAAAATGTTTTAAGTGAACATCAAAGGTCAGTATGTTGTGGAATTTCTTGATAATCCATTCTGCACTGAGAAAATATACTTCTTTAATTATATCAGTGTTTATCCTTAAAAAAATTTTTTTCCAAATTTCTCCAGAACATCCATCCACAGCCTTCTCCGACCGCGACAAACAGACCCCCACCCCTGTGGATGACTCCCCCCGTGCCGGGCTTCCACACACAGATTCGGGCATTGGAGAAGAGGGCCATGTGAGCGGATCACTAAACGGTTCGGAGATGGGTCTTGGACTCGGGCTCGGCCTGGTGGGGAGAGAGACGGATAAAGACAGAGACAGAGACATCGGAGGAGGAGGAGGAAGTGGGGGAGGAGGCACAGATCTGTTATGCAGTCTGTCATCTGATGTTAGAAGGTCACAGGAGAGCCTTTTGGATTCTCCCCATAACCCCGGCTCCACCCCCAACACTAGTCAAGCCCCGCCTTCATCCATCTCCAGCATCAGTCAAACAAACAAAGGCATCAATGTCAAGGTGGGAGTGTGATTCCAGCAGCCTAATTCTGAGAAAACAGTTGTCAACGCGTATCTTTAGATCTCTCAGTTGTGGTTTCTTTAAATATTTGAAAATCACTGTGTTTTATTTCAACTCTTAGAAATCTGGTTTCATGCGGTTAAAATGTATGTATCCATTTATGTTTACCCCATACTGTGGAGGTCACGTGCATTTTCTATTACTTTTATCCCCTGTATTTGTAGCTGGTTGATTACCTGAGGTTAGATGCTCCTTTCAGTGAGCTTATGTGCGATTAAAACACACTCACTTTTCCATGTTAGATAAAAGAACATAATAAAACCACCATTCAAAGCAAAATTTCGCGATACGCCTCATAAGTATCGTGTTCTCTCTCTCGTTCATTGCTCTCGGGAATGCAGGAAATCCTGAAGAGCTTGGTGGCAGCTCCCGTTGATGGAGGGGACTTGGGACAGGAGTCTGGGCCAACTCCATATCACCCAGACCCTGCCTTGAAGACGCACCCAATGCTGCCCATGCAGTTCCACTCCTTCGACAGGTCAGTCCCAGTTTTTGGGCCTACAATGGGCGTAAAACAAGCAGAGGTGTTAGCTTCTGTACAGCCTGACACATCCATCAGTTAACCGATTTTGGGTACAGAGACGTATTGTTTAGTGTAGTGCTGTTTGTCAAGTTGCTTTGTACCAGTTTCAGAAAAACAGTGGGTGCAGAAACTGATCGTTGCCTCATATGTAGATAATTCTCACTTTGAACAAAGTTCTTTTGATGGTAACATTTACAAATACACACATTGTGCTCCCCTGCCAGCAGTGTGTGATATGTTTTGTTTGATGGTGACTACAATGGCACAAAGACAAGAAAAGCAAATGCCGCTCAGTGGTTTGAGTAAAATGGATGCGTTTAGTTTGCAAATTCAGTTTAAAAAAACAATAATGTTAATTTTTGTTTATCAGCAGTGATAGCAAGATAGTTCGGATTATAGATTTAGATACTTGGACACGATGGGGGATGATAAGTAAAAAAAAAAAAGGGTTTCAGTTTTTTGTTGACGACATGCTGATATCTCCTGTACATAAACAATAAACAATAAACAATCACATCCGTATTATTAGTAGTTTTGAAATGCATGCTCGCCCTTTTGCAGTTTTGACTGAAAGCTTGTTATGTTGACATTTTTAGAAGATTAATCAGATCTCCCTCTGTATCTCTGTCTGCACAAAAGAAAGACCTGCACTTGTTTAAAAAAATAAAAAGCATGTTCGCAATAGTTTTACCTTTCTTTGACATTTAAAATAGTCTCTAATATTGCTGCTAAGCTCCCAGTAGTCTCTACATCTGAAAAATAAATGTCCTTGTTGCTCCCTGATTTTTGTCAGCTGTTTTGAATAAAAAGCAGAAATTACTCTTTGAGAGGACGTCTCGATATCTTTGGGGACATTACTGGGCCCTGAAAATCACAGGTACTAAAAGGAATGTGAAAAAAAAATTAATGATGATGATTCCTAGGTAGAAAAATGGAGTTTACTAAGAGAAAGCTAAAAGACAGTTTGCTGTTTCTTAGGTCAATTAATACATTAATTAAATTAAGAAACAGCTGCCTTCTAGCTTCTACACTGAAAAACAGTGAAACCAACATGCTTGCACATCTGTCTGAAGACTGCTGTATGCTCGTGATCATAGTTGTCATGACAAAGACAAATACAAGGAGCCACGGTAATACAGAATGTAATTACATGAAGAACTTACCCCTTGAAAGCCTAATAGGAAGAAGTTTGTGAGGGTGGTCTCTGCCTATGCAGCTACCCTTGGAAAAACCCAGAAACTATTCTAATAGTTGTCAAACCACAACTTTATTGATGCTGAGGTGTCAAAACTAATCATTAATGGTACAAAGGAGGTTTTTTAAATGTCATCTTTGTGGGGAAAAGAGTTAATTCAATTATATTTTATTTATTTGGTGCTGTACCATACAGTAAAACCCACTGGTCTGACAGTCTGATCAAGCACTAGGTGACAGTGGAGAGGAAGAACTCCCTTTCAACAGGAAGAGACCTCCAACAGAACCAGGCTTAGTGAAGAACAGCCATCTGCCATGACTGGTTGGGGTTTAGGACGGAGACGAAACAGAAAAGAGGAGCATAGAGAAATGGCAATTAGCAAATGGGATGCAACACATCGCATGCAGTGGTGGTATATGCATACATGGAGAATTAAAAGAGGGGAGTGGAAGTGAAGTACTCAGAGCGTCATGGGATGTCCCTCAACAGTCTGAGCGTATAGAAGCTTAAGGGATGATTCAGGGTCACCTGACCTACAGGCTTTATTAGAAACGATAGTTTTAAGCAAAATCTTGAAAATGGAGAAGGTGTCTGTCTCCTGAACTATCTCTCCCTGTACTTTTACAACAAGCCTATTTCTAGGTCTACTCTCGACATAACGAATGCATGGATTTGTTTTTAAGCGTCACATGTTTGCCTGATGCCTTTATGTCTCATCTTTCACAGGAGTGTCGTGGTTCCAGTCAAAAAGCCTCCACCCGGCAGCCTGTCAGTCAACACTGTGGGTACGCCCACCACTAGCGGAGGAGCCTCAGCTGGCAGCACACCCAACATTTTTGCTGCTGCAACAGCAACACCCAAGAGCATGATCAACACTACAGGTGGGAGAGAACACACAGCTGTAGCGCACGCTTAACCCACCCATGTCTTTTTGAACCTAATCATGTAATTTCGACATGCATATATTTCGATATTTTACTCATAAAGACTTTTACTTAGTTGGTAGTGTGTGTGCTAAAGGAGATGGAGCGCATAGAGAACTGCAGCATGACAAAGGTGTTTGTGTAAAAGGCCTCAAGCAGCTAAGAAACCGCTCAATCAAGCAGGGTTGAATTTCTTCTTTTGTTACAAAAAGTCTTTGAAGCTTCACGTTTCTGTCCTTTAACAGGCAGAGCAAACTGAACCAGCAGATCCTTTCAGGGTTAGTTTTAGCTTGTATATGTGGGCGAATGAAGGAAGTTGCAGACTGCACAGCAACTATAAGATACCTCTCTTATGGTGGACGTTGCACATATGGCTTATGTTTAATACTGAATGCAGGAAAAACAGAGAGATATTGTCTATTAGATGGTCCTTGACCTATATTTAGGATAACGACATGAGAATCAAAAGACACATCAGCAGACTTGCAGATCATCCTTTCTGAGTAGAATCATGCTCAGCAGATCCACTGCAGCAGAGTGGATTTGTATTTGAGGCTTTGTCAGCCTGTCAGACATATTGTACTTTATCATACATGCATAATGGAGAAGGAAGGGATTTGTTCCCTGGAATGGATTCTGTATATTGATTGAAAAGCTTTTTTTCTCAAACGGGGGCCATTACCAAAAGGACAAGCAGCAGCATGTCCAGTCAAATACCTTCGAATACATTTTCTTTATTACTACCATTACTGTTAACTTCATGCTAATCTTGGTTCTTGTTACTATCGTGCTTTTACTTTCATCACTTTCCTTCCTGTCCAGGTGCCGCAGATTCGGCCTCCTCATCCTCATCTTCCTCTTCATCTTTTGTCAATGGTGCAACTAGTAAAAATCTCCCAGCGGTGCAGACAGTGGCACCCATGCCGGAAGACACAATGGAGAATATGAGGTCAGAACTCTCGCCATCATACAGCCTTTGGCCATTTCATTTCATTGGTTCAGTTCCGTCCTACTTTCTTTTGTCCCCCTGTCTCTGGCTTTTGTTTTTTATGTTAAATTGTCTTTTTTCCTGCCTCATTCCTGTCCCTTCATCCTCCCTAAAGATTTCTCACTTCACTTACACGTTCATTACAGGACTACAGGGTAAGATAAAGTTTTTTCTGGACTGATGTGCCTGTAGACATTTTTATTAGGCTTATGTAAGACACATGCTAAAGTAATCAACCACAAAAGACAGGTTCAGGTATCGTTCCATCAGCTAATATCAGCTAATATTAATCATCTTCTAGCCACACAAATTATATGTTGTCATGCACACATACCCCTGACACTTCTCACTTACCCTACACTATGATGCTCATCACCTCTGATATGAAAACTTTGTATGAAAACGTCACCACTTAGTAATTAAGACCGTTAATGTCTTAAGCTCAACAGTCTTTTTTTTGTATTTGAAAACGTGTAAATGAAATTGTCATTAACATAAATCTGTGTTTTGTCTTCATACTGTTTAGGTGTCACTAATAAAATTATGATCATCTGCAATATGAGGTCTTTTCTAATTACCAATTAGCATAATTAGCAGTATTCCTTTACCATTGTAGGAGTTTGCACTGTAACATTTTTGTTATACTCTCCTTAGACATGTTAGCAGATAAAGTCATGTGAAAAAGTAAGTTTTCGCAGGAATCTGTGCAGTCCTGTGGAAAAACTAAGTACACCTTCACGGAATTAAGAAGGTAAGTAGCAGCCAGGTGCTGCTAATCGAATGCACATGATTAATTGATCATCGGCACGTGTGAGCGTCTCTATAAAAGCAGATGTTTTGGCAGTTTGCTGCTCTGGAGCATTCAGGTGTGTGTAAGCACAATGCCACAATCTTTCCCAAGTTCACGCCAACGTCAGACTGTGCAATGCTTAGAGAAACTGCAAAAAACTCGAGAGCTACATCTCAGACTCCACATAGTAACACTGCTTAGGTTTGCAAAGCTGCACAGCTGAACAAACCACAACGAGACCAAGTGGAGATGTTTAGCTGTAGTGCACAGCACCATTTTTGTCAGCACGGTGGTGGAGGGGTGATGATTTGGGCTTGTTTTGCAGGCAAAGAACCTGGGTCTCCCCTGAGCTCCTTTTGTTATACCAAAGTATTTTAGAGTAAAATGTGAGGCCATCTGTCTGTCAGATAAAGCTTGGCCCAAATTGGGTCATGCAGCAGGGCAATGATCCCGAGCACAGCAGCAAATCTACAACAGAATGGCTGAAAAAGAAAATAATCAAAGCGTAGCAATAATCCAGTCAAAGTTCAGACCTCAACCTGATTAAAAGTGGCGGACCCTCAAGAGAGCTGTGCATAAATGAATGCCTGAAACCTTCAATGAACTCAAGCAGTGCTGTAAAGAAGCCTGGGCCAAAATCCCTACACAACGATGCGAGAAACTGATAAAGTCATACAGGAAATCATTACTTGGCTCTGTAAGGTGAATCGTGGGGTGTACTTTCGCAGGTTTTTCACAGGACTCCATATAGTTGTGTAAAAAGTTTTCTTCACAAGACTGCACATGTTCTTCTAAAAGTGCACACACACAGGAGTGGGTGGGTGCGTGTGCATGTCTCCCTTAATCAGTGCGCATGTCTGCACGTGTGTTTTTATGTGTGTGTGTGTGTGGTTTGTATTGCAGTTCCTATTGTGAGGTGGCGCAGTGTGCGCTGCGCAGCGGTCAGACGCCCCCTGAGCTCAAGTCTTTTAGCTCTCTGGCTGGCTTCCAGGCAGCCCCCCGAGATGCAGGACAGTGTTTTAGGCAAGGAGATACTCGTCCTGTCCCCATGCCCCTCCCTCTGCCCCTCCTCCACCACACACCCTCTGCCACGCCCAACCACTACTAAATGTTCCCAGAATGCCATGCAAGAAAGGGCCGACTTCCTCAACAGCTTCAACAATTTTTCAGTAGCAGAGTCAACTCTGTCATTTCTGGCATGGTCATCTCCTCACACTAACCCCAAACTCCAGGCCAGACCTGAGTCAAGATGCTTGTTTTAACCTTCACTGCAGCTTTCGCAAATCATCTGGTTCTCCGAGCAGGTTAAAACAAAACCACAATTAGTAGATTAGCGACCCAGGTCTGTTTCAGAGATCGCATTACCTACAAAGCCAGGAATATAAACTTCACTGCCATCGCGGCTCCATATTTGAGTCTGCTGCTTTGTACTCTTCCTGTCTCAATTTCTAAAGAATGGAAAAGCATTTAAAATGCAGCTGTACACACATAAAGACACAGTATACCATTCAAGAGACAAGTTTGGCAGTTTTTCAGGTTCAGTTTATATTACACTTTAACCTTCACTCATCCCACAGTGCTAAGCTGACCGGCTAACAATTATCCTTTCTAACTCATCTTTTTCCTAGTAATACTAATACAGACATACTGCTTCCATACCAGACCATCGTTTTTTTTCTGCATTCTGTGTCCGACTCCCACTTTTTTCTATTTCGTTCACCTGCTTTTTCTCTTCTCCTGTGTCCTGTGCCTCCCTTCCTTGTTTTCACATATCTCCACATATTTCTTTCATTCACATTTGTCCCTTCTCGCCTACTGTATATCCCCTGAGATTTTTCCTCAAATGCTCTTTTACCCTCATCTGTATGTTGCTCATGTTATCGGCACTCCTATCGTCTTAACCCTTGTCTCTCGATTATCTCCGCCACAGTATCACCACAAAGCTGGAGCGTGCTTTGGAGAAGGTGGCCCCTTTGCTCAGGGAGATATTTGTGGACTTTGCGCCGTTCCTGTCCAGGACGCTGCTGGGTAGCCATGGGCAGGAGCTGCTCATAGAAGGTACAGGTGCTGTACACGGCTCCTTTTTCTCTAACTGGCGTCTCTCTGTGGAGTCTCCTCATTCACTGTCCCTCACAGTAATGTTTGTGTGTGCGAGACAGAGTGAGATCGAAAAAGAGTGAGCGGAGAGGTTGAGAACGAGGTGATGAGTGAGTGTGTGTGTGTGTGTGTGTGTGTCTGTCTTTGAACTGGCTGCTTCACCCATTCGTCAAGCAGGTAGGATTTTGCACTGTTTCTATTCAGCTAGCTAGATGTGTCAATATTTTTAGATCAGATTATGCCAGTTTTAGCGTTACGGGTGTTAGAGATTGTACTAAATGCGTTGCAGTCCTGCCTCTGCTCACCTGCTTCCTGGTGTCCCTCATCTTTTTCTCCACCGTTTGTTCTTGTCTTTTCTGTGGCATGCTTTTTTTAAACTTGTCTACGATGATTGTGCACAGCAGCAGAAACCGCTGACACTACAGTGTCTTCTTTGATGATATTTTTGTATCTTGCAGTGGTGTGCGTGCGTGCGTGCGTGCGTATGTGTGTGTCACAGAGAATAAAAGAGAGGCTCCTGACTGTGTTGTACGTGTCTGTGCCACAGGTCTGGTGTGTATGAAGTCTAGCACGTCTGTGGTGGAGCTCGTAATGCTGCTCTGTTCTCAGGTTGGTAACTTCTCACCTCTCCTCTCTGTTTCTTGATGAAATGTCCTCACAATTCCAATCAGTTTTGTCAAAGTCTGACGTGTCTAAGTATTTTTGAAAGTTTTTCTTTTCCGGGGGGCGGTAGAGCATACAGGAAGCTTCAGAGTTATTGATCTGCCCTGTGAGGCAGGGACGACTGTGTAATAAGCGCATTGCAGATGTAATCTAATATCACAGCATAGTTTTCCCTCAATAATAATAAGATCACGGCTAGAATTTAGTTTTACATAAAAACACGTTATGTCACAGACGTTACATCTTAATTCGTTTTATCGCTCTTTATCCTTCTGCTATCACAGTAAGCCAGTAAGCTCAGTTTTCTTTAGTAAAACTCCATAAAACTCAAAGCGAGAGTGACACTTACCTTCACAGAGCCTTTCACAAGTGAAACCTGTCACCAGCTTTGCTTTTCTTTTAAGTTGTAAAGTTTCTCAAAGCGCTCTTATTCTTGGAGGCGTTCATTTCCATCCTCTCGCTCTCCATTTTCTTCATCTTTACCTCTATGTCATCTTCTCTCTCGCCTTTTGTCCTCTTATATCTTCAGCCGTGGTCGTTTTTAAATCGGTGTTTCAGGAGCAACTGCTTTCATCTCGTACCACTCTCCACACTGCCTCGTTACCACTCCCTTTTCTTTTCCTCTCTGTTCCACTTCTGGGTGGCTGCTCGTCAGCATGTATAGTATTACCATTGGCTCCGGCCTTGTCTGCCATTAGAGACCCGGGAGAGCAAACCCTAGCCCAGAAATCGATCTTCCGGATGGGGGGATGTAACAGGAGATAGTCCCACGTGTCCTTCACAGCCTTAAGAGCCAGTGGAGCTAATGGAGGTCTGATAGTTTGAGGCTTTCAGCAGCATTCTTACCCTTCTCCACTCTCCATTCTCTCACAGACAGGAGCATTTTCACTTGTTTCACTTGTTTCTTTCATCTTTCCTTTGATCAGTTTTGCACTATTGTGCACTTTTCACACAGTCAATGGCAAATGATGAACTGTTTATGTCCTCTCAAATAAAGCTTTTTTTTTTTTTTATCTTTGTGGGGGTTTTGGGGGTTTTTTTTAAGCCTTTTATGTGTTGATCAGCACGACAGCCGGCTTAGCTCATCCAGTCAGGGTCTGATAATGTAACAGCATTTACTGTGAAAGAATGAACAAATGTGTGACCAATTAAAGGAAAGCCCTGACATAACAAATGCAGATGCCTCCACACAGGTTCACTGCAGTACTGTGTATTAATAATCAATGGTTTCTGGCATGTATTCAAAAGCCAAGAAGGCATAGTTGATGTTTTTTAATCAACATGATAGAAGATAAGTAGCTTTGAAGGAGGATTCATAGTTTAAAAGACTGGCATGGATGATTTTAGATAAGTGGAAAAATACTTCACTATTATTGGTTGAAAATTGTGATTATAAACACATATTTTATCACTGTGATGCTGGAGCATTAGGTTGATGTTTAAGGAAAACAAGAAGACCAAGAAAGCAGGACACTATCAGATTGAATTGTGTTGTCATGGTTTGAGGAAATGCTGACTGCAGATCAGTTTTATCCTGTATTGAAACTTCTCTATTCTGATGAGAGAGGTCCTTTCCAGTATATGACAGTGCCCCCATCGTCGAGAGCTCAGTGAAGGTTTGATGAGTATGAAGTTAATGTGAATAATGTCCTGTGGCCTTCGAGGTCACTAGATCTCAACGATACTGAACGCCTATAGCAAACGAATTCTGGGAGACCAGTTTTCTCCACTTTCTTTATCAAGACACCAAATGAGGGAATATCGTTTGGAATAATCATCCCTCCTGTAGAGTTCCACGCGATCAATAATCTGATCAGTGAAGCTGCTCTGGCAGCATCTGCTGTCACCACATTTCTGAGGCGCTTTCAGCAGGCTAAAAGAAAAATTAAATGCAACACTCCATTAAAACATGTTTATGGGAACTGAATCTTCATGTGTTTTCCTTGTTTTTCATCAAATATAAAGATATTCAGATATAACTCTGTTCATACAAACAATTAATGTTTTTGAGTTTTAACAGCATTGATTGTTTTGTTTGAGCCAAAGAGTTCCCTGGGTCCTGGTACAAATATATTATAAATCATAATTGCTGTGTATACTGATATTTAGTGTAAGCTGTAGTAGATAGTACATGTGTATATACTTTATAATTACTAGTGCATGCCAGTGCTATAATATTGTTTGGCCTGTCGGTGCTGGTTCCAAACTGATTTACTTGATAAACTTGAGAAATGTTTAAAAATGGGGTGGCAGATGTGGTTGCTAGGCAATATAATGGCATCATAATAAAGCATCCCCTCTGATCTAGCACAGGTGACTCAGAAGGGAGTATGCTAATTTAGATTTTGGCGATATAAATAAAACGTTATTGTGACAAAATTATATGATGCCTTTGATAAGATTTTATAGGCGGATAAATTCTATAAATTGATGATTTTAGTTTGTTGGTAGGCAACATGATGACGCCATAGTGTCTGATACGGATAAGAACCATCAGGGCACCAAGATGTACCTGCATGCCAAGTTTGGCTTCTCAACTCCTGATGAGCTAAGAGGAGTTGGCAGACAAAGAAACAAACAAACACCCAAACGGAGATTTTGTGTATAGTACTTGTAAATCATATGTTTTATTTCGTATTTTATTTAAGTATTTGGGTAATTGTACCGCTATATTGCACCACTAGTCATTCTGATGCTCTGATCCACTTTCATGAGGCGTTGTAAAACCAACAGTAAATGAATTAACCTTCTTTATTCTACAAAATAAACTGACTAAATGTCTAGAAAATGAATAAAATCAGTATAAAATTACCTGTAGAGGTGTGTGTGGCATGACCTGTTCATTTTTTACCCTTTTTTACTCCCAGCCGTGGTTCATCATACTCTTTTTGGTGTCTCTTCTTCACTTAGGAGTGGCAGAACTCCATTCAGAAGAATGCCGGACTCGCTTTCATTGAGCTTATCAATGAGGGAAGGTAATCCATCACACTTAATGATTATCGCAGCACATCACTCTGTAATTCACACATTAACACTAATTCTGTATCAGTGCTTAACAACTAATGGGTGTGATAGAGCCCTAATGAGAACCTTGCCAGGATAAGTGCACAGTGCCATGTGTGACCAGCAGGAAGTCGAATCATTATTGTACAATTACATTCACAGCTGATTTGAGCTGGTCTAATTTCAGTGCTTGCAGTTTCGCTTGTTTTCCTTTTTACTCCAAACTAACCGAGTATCAGTGCAAACCCAACAAAGAAAGCGCAAAGTGGAAAACAACAGCATTGCATCGAGAACAAAGCAGGTCTTAGCTGAAATCATTAGCCAGTCTTATTGCTGCGCTTCCCATCTTGTTGAGATTTTATGTTTTCTCTAAATGGAGATGGTTCTTTCGATTTTATTTTATTCTTTTGCTCTTTTTCCACTTATTTCCACTGCCAGACTCCTGTGCCATGCCATGAAGGATCACATTGTGCGCGTTGCCAATGAAGCAGAGTTCATCCTGAACAGGCAGAGGGCTGAGGATGTACACAAACATGCTGAATTTGAGGTATAAGCACAAAACACAACTTCTGTTTGTCACTCGCTGTATGTATGCAAGCCTGGGAGCAAGAAGCCACAGAAACGGGACAATATGTATTGTTTTCAGTGTTTTTATGAATCAGCAGTGCAGATAAGTGAAGTTCTTTTGTTTTGTAAGTGCTTCAGGTATATATTGTTCAGGTTTATCTGGTCCATTTTCCAGAAAGCTGGTTCATCAAACTCTGAGTCTAACTTTGAACTCTGGGTTTGGCAAATTTGAGTTTTCAGTTCCAGAAAGGCTGAATAAGGTCAATAAACTCTGCGTTAAGAGCGTGCATGAGTAATAGAGCAAAAAGCCTTCATTAATGGAGCTCTGATACCAAGAGTCACCATGGCAACAAGTAAATAATAAGCAGAGCTTATTTTTATCCAGTGGAATATGAGTGTGAGTCAGTGTGGGCCATGACTTTTATCTTTTTAATGAAGAGTCAATTCAACCATCGTCTGCTCAGTTGTCATTAAAACAGGATTTTCATTAATAGATTAAACTGGAATCTGACCAAATTTTACATTCACCCATCCGTTTTCTACCACTTATCCGGGTTTGGGTCGCGGGGACAGCAGTCTCAGTGACCATAGTTGAGTGTCGGAATGTACACTGATTTCTAAATCAAATTTATACACCCAGAATCACTGATTTAGATGGTTTTAGTGGAAATAGCCTCAATGTTTTCAAACTATGAATTTTCAGACACTTAAACTTTGACAAATTATGCATTTAATAACTGCATATCAATGTATAATCGAGGCATATATTTGCAGCCTGTTAAATGTTACAAAGTTTCGTTCTGTTTTATTGTCATACTCCCACTTTTTCTGTCACTGTGAGCGATTACAGCATGACAAATTATTGTGTATTTTGTGTTTAAATGTAATATTTAGATTGAACTCTTAAACTTTAGTTTCAAAACATTTGCAAATTTTTCTGTAACTGAAGTGAAGTGACTTGAAAGAACACTTTTTTTTTTAAGAAAAAACTGCTGCATTATTGTTCAAAGAATCACAGAGTTAGAAAGATGTAGCCTGTAAATGTTATTTTAAACTGTTCATAAATCCATGATGTCCACTGATTGCTGTCTACACGCTTACATCATTGACTGATTGATCATAAAAGCACTCGTGTTAAATATAACAAGAAGCTAATATGTAATTGGGATTTCATGTCTGCAAAGACGTAAAATTGTGCTAATGAATTCGCTCTGCTATTCATTTTTCTATCGGCCTTACAAATGAGGAACTAAAACCAGACAGCAGACCGGTTCACAGAGTCTGTTACTGCAATAAATGCCTCAAAGTTTCATTTAACTCTTTTTGGAACAGAAAACTCAGTTTTTTCTCATCTCAGAGTTGACAAACAGCTTTGATCCTCTATCTCGAAAATGCTAATCAACTAATTCCCATGTCGATATTTGAGAGTGAATGGACTTTATCAATATATTTTTTTATATAAACAGTTTTGACTGAGGATTTTTTACATTAGATTGCAATTGACAGTTTCTGAATAACTTCAGATAAATCTTGTTAGCATATGTGCAATATAAGATAAGCCGTTTTCCACCCATGTATCGGCCTGATGTGTAAATACTAGGGATCCTCATCTGAACACCTACTGACTCCTTGTTAGCATCTCGTCCTCGTCACAGTAATGGTGCACGTTCTTGCTGTTTCTGGTCCTTGTTTAACTTTCCCCTTCTCCTTCAGTCTAACTGTGCGCAGTACGCTGCAGACCGAAGAGAGGAGGAGAAAATGTGTGATCACCTCATCAGCGCCGCTAAGCACAGAGATCATGTGACTGCTAACCAGCTGAAACAGAAGATCCTCAACATCCTGACCAATAAGCACGGAGCATGGGGAACAATGTCACAGAGGTAAACCGTCACCGCGTAATCTCACGAGCGATCCCTGCAGGAGTATGAGTAAGGAGTCAGATTTTGATATAAATTAATGAAATAATAAAAATGTGCAGTACCTGACTCCTAATATATTTACTGCCTGGAAGCATCAAGAGACTGATGTCCTTTTTTCGTTTTAGTGCACGTAAGTACACAATATATCAGCTTTTGCTGATCCAGACCTTCCTACAATGCTGGCGGCCACATGTGATGTAACATGTAACATCTAAAGCCTTCATTCGCTATCCCACTATTGAATAACTGTTGGTTGTTTACGGTTCATGACTCAATAATATTTGTTCTTCCTCTTTATCTAAAAGCCCGTTATTGGTGTTTGTAGAGTGGGAAAGGCCCTCATGGTCAAATGATGCCCTTTATCTTAATAATGAGGAACCTTTTGGACTGTAGGAAATTAGTTTGGGTGGTTTTTAGCATAAATGTCACATATAACGTCATCTCTGTCTTTCAACAAGTGCCTCAACTGAAATTGCTCATCTTTTTTCCTCCCGACTTTCAGCCAATTACACGACTTCTGGCGTCTAGACTACTGGGAGGACGACCTCAGGAGGAGACGGAGATTTGTGCGAAATGCCTTTGGATCTACTCACGCCGACGTGCCGCTCAAAGCTCTCGATGAGTACAGTCAGTAATGTTTACTAACGTACAAATATTGCATTTTTTTTTGTTTTGTTTTTTCCTGCATAATCTAAAATGCTCACTTTAAACATAAACAGGTACAGAAGACGAGGAGAAGGGACTCAAAAAAAAGAATTTCCGGAGTCAGTCGGTGGTCACCCAAAACCCGGAGGCAGAGCTGATGCTGGAGGGAGACGATGATGCTGTTAGTCTGCTGCAGGAAAAAGAGATCGATAACCTCGCTGGTAAGAAACAAACACACACACACACACAGACTTTGTTACAGTCCAGCTGAACAATAAACCCTCTGACTCTTGTTTTTAGTACGTTTTCGTCCGAGACTTTTTATCTCCAAAGGCAAGTTTGACATTTGAAAGTTTTGCAGCTAATCTAACCGTCTGGCTGATTTATCTCGCTGAAGAAGATTAAATCACAATTCACTAAAAACTGATGCAAATCAGATAGAACACCTTGTTTAATCCAGTGATTCCTCCCCAGCTTTCATAACCGATTGGTTGCTTCCAACAGAGGGCAAAGAAGCCAATGATTGGTCAATCTCAACTAACATGAAGTGACCCTAATGTGCTGTTTTATATTCTCCTGTGATCATGCTTATTGTCATGACCCTGATATTTGTATAACTACCTAAAGTAGTAATACCTGACCCTTGAATTTATCCCCACAGGTCCGGTGGTTCTGAGTACTCCAGCTCAGTTGGTAGCACCAGTGGTGGTGGCTCGAGGCACTCTGTCCATCACTACTACTGAGATCTACTTTGAGGTAGATGAAGAAGATACTACGTTTAAGAAGATGGACCCTAAAGTAAGAACAAATAATTTTTCTTTATAAGTGATCAGTGCACAGAAAGAAAGTGGAGGAAAACTTGTAAACCGTGTCAGATTATTCTAATGCTTTAAAACTACAGTTTTAGTTGAACCGTCAATATATACATATATATATATATCAGTTATTATGAATGAGTTTTAATTTGTATCATTTTTGCTACTGCTGGCATTTCTGTGCAGTTTAATTCTTACAGTAGCACTGCATAGGGTTTTACAGGACAAAAATCACACTGATCATAAAGTGGCCCAATGTATCGAATATGATGCACAGGCTTAACTTATTAGTCTTTCTTTGTGCTTTTTTTTTCCAATGATGTCCATCTTCATCAGGTGCTTGCCTACTCGGAGGGTTTGCATGGCAAATGGATGTTCAGTGAGATCCGAGCTGTGTTCTCCAGACGATACCTGCTACAGAACACTGGACTAGAAGTCTTCATGGCCAACAGAAGTAAGTCTCCAGAGTTCTTAGTGAAACGATCATACTCACAGGTGACACTGCAATCAAACTACTTTAGTATAGAATGACTACACTACCTAATCTATTTAAACGTACTCTTGGATATTAGCACATTAAGTGAGTGATTCATTTTAAATTAGCATTAACTGTATCTTATCCTCCCTCTAGCATCTGTGATGTTTAACTTCCCCGACCAGGCCACCGTTAAACGGGTGGTCTACAGTCTCCCGCGGGTCGGTGTAGGAACGAGTTACGGTCTGCCACAGGCCAGGTATGTACAGCTCTGTCCAGCTCTGTCTTAGAAAGGCAATGCCCAGATTTGATAAAAGGAAAATTAAATTTCACGTGTGTGTACGTTTCAGGCGGATTTCCTTGGCCACTCCTCGCCAGCTGTTCAAGTCATCCAACATGACACAGCGCTGGCAGCGGAGGGAGATCTCTAACTTCGAGTACCTCATGTTCCTCAACACTATTGCAGGTGAGGTCCTCTTTAAATGAGCGCTGACTCTGACCGGTTAAGCACACAAATCTCCCTGACATGTCCAAACATTTCTCCTGAGTCATATGGACATTTCTTATTCACTGTGAAGTTTTTTAGCAGTTTAAACGTATTTGGTTGCTTCGATTGCCAAGGATAGAAAACGCACGCTTCGATTGTGTATTTCCTTTGTTGGTGATTCTATAAACACTTTACTGAAGAGGGCAGACAAAGAAGGTGACAGATTTGTAATAAGATAAATGCTTTGTCTGCAGTTTGCCAAATTGTTCTTTATATACTAGAAAACAGATTTAGAAAAATGAATAAAACCACTTGTTTTAATACATATCGAGATACTGAGTAAGTATCGGAAGTGCGGAGTTTCAGCAACACACAAAGAAAGCTGAGTGAATATTTGTTTAAATCCTGGCATCATTTATCAACAGTTTGTACTTTTATCTCTCTGCTTGACTTTCCTTCTTTTTAAACTAAAAACATGCGTCTGAGGTTAATGTGTGTATAACATTTCATCTTGGCTCAGCAGTTCGTTAATATTTCAGCACGAGCCCGGCATAATGGATGTGTAAGATTTTAAAATATTTATAGCAACATTTTTTTTCCCCAGAGTA
>VUQG01017256.1:0-10947 GCA_015106755.1 Etia nguti
ACCTTATTTCTAAAAAAAAAAAAAAGAAAAAAGAAAAGGGTTTCAAAACAAGGCAATACCTGCCTGCAAGCACCTGTTACAGGTTACTGAGCGTGATCCAGGGTCCGATTGTTATATTCAGAGGATCCAGATTTCAAAATGCATAAAGCAAACATTTTTGATTATTCCCGTCACTGATATGCTTACATATATTTCCATCATTGCTGCAGCCAACCATCCATTATGCACAGAGAACAAAAATATGTTTTGTTTTGGTTTTTTACTTAAAACTTGAATACACTTGAATGTAATAAGAAAAGGTGAAGAGGGCCATATGCTCAGGTTTGATTATTCATTGTTCAAGCAATTCAAACGGTTAAAAATTGCTTTCTGCCGATTAACCGACTGCATATTAAAAAGATCACAGAGATTGGTGTCCAGTCATCTCCTTCTCAACATGTTAAATTCTGACCTTAACACATATGATTAACCAAACTGAAAAAAATGAAACTACAGCCCCCTCCTACTCCCACCCCAAGAGACCTTGTTGGTCCCCTAGTACCAGTTTGGGCGCCACAGTGAAACAAGTCGCCAGTTATTCCCCGTGGATCGAGGCTACTGGTGACCTGTCATCAAAATTTAACATAACTGACTACATTTATAGCACTCTTGTTCTCTTTTTTTTTTTCCAGTAATGAAAAAAACTTAAAGGAAACCCCCTACTTTTTTTTCCTATTCGATCAGCTGTGTAATCACAGCCAGGGTTCCGTTTTGAAACTTGACTAAATGTCCAGGCGGTGGCTGCCTGGGAATGTTTGTGCTCACGCAGAAGGAAGAACTAATAAATGAATAATCGAATTAATTAATTAATTCACCAAATGTCAGCGGTGAAATCCCTTCAGGTCAAAGCGTGTTAAGAGCAGCTGAGCCCGGAGCTCACAGCAGCAAATATTGAGACGTGGCAGTTAACTAGTTGCGTCAAGACACTGACAAATAGTCAGAAAGCTTCCGTTTAAGAGTTTCAAAATAAAACGGCTGGCAGCGGAAGTTTGTTGGAACTCATAGGAAGAAAAGTCGGTGCTTTTAATTTGAATACAGGGCAGGCTTTAACACCGATTTTATTTTAGAAATGTCTGGTACCTGACAATTGCAAAAACAATTGCTGCAAAGAGTTTTTGCTGTAAAAGACGTTGTCATGCGATTAAACGGTCATGTAGCTTTGCTACCCAAGTCAAGTGTTTAGGTTTTAGCCAGATTCTAGAAACTTAAAGACAAGGGGAAACTTTCCCCATGTAAAGCAATAATAGGAAAACGCTGTAGTTTGTGCACAACTGCTTTTTTAACCCGTTTCCTCCTACCTTAAGAGCAACGCTTAGCTTGTTACTCTGACTGCGAGCAGAGCAACATTTTTTTATTCCCCAAACTTGTAAAAAAATAAAACACAAAAAAACTGCACCAACAACAAACCCGCGAAACTGATAACAGCTAAATTAACAGACACAATCTTATGAGCAACCGTTTCTACAAAGCGGGAATCGCGGGATTTCAAGTTACAGCTTTGAGTTTGCAGCAGGCTTGCTATATTAAAACAGCTGAGGGAGACGAGAGAAGGAAAAAAAGGAATGTGAGTTCATCTCACCTCAAACATCAGTCCAATCAGAATGAAAATCACCAAACCGAATACGATGTCAGCATGGTTTTGAATTAAGAACTCCTGGCTGAAGAAAGGATAGCTCTTATTTCTTCGGCGAAATGCCATGTCAACACAATGGACTTTTCCCTTCTGTTTTAAAAATCAGAATTTTTCTGACTACGAAGTTCAGTGAGTTAACTTTCTCAGCGACGTACGCATGCGCGTCGTCTTAAAGGGCCAGAGCCATAAATACCTTCTTTGGGTCGATTTACACAATAAGTTAGGTTCAGTCTGCCTTATCAGACTCAACATAACCACTTTTACAGCTGCATGCAGAATTGGCATACAATGTTGTGCAAAAGTCTTGAGCTACCCCTGGTTTTTTTTTATATTTGCTTCCAAGGAGACAGACTTTCCTGCAATCTGTTTTGAGCAATAGTTTTCCGTGTTCTCTGAAGGTCTTTTAAAGTTTTTCACTCATTTTCATTATCTAACTATTTTCAGAGGAATGTAGATAACAGAAAACTAAGCAAAGAACCAAGTTTAAATTGTATCTTTAGGGGTTTTGTTACTAGCAGCCTGCATAATTTGCTCCTTTAGTTTCTTTAGTTTAAATCTACAAAAAAAAAAAGGGAAAAAAAGTCAAAGACAACATAGTCTTGACATGGACAAAATTGTATTTTTGCAAAAACAACATGATTCCCAAAGCCCTATTAGCTTTGGCTTTGGCACATCTTGATTCATGTGCAGTGTGTTCTTAAATAAATCTGAGGACAAAGAGACGACAAAAGAATCTCCAGCAGATGAAGTGTATCTGAATGTTGTGCCCTTAAGAGGTGGGGCGGAATTCAGCACAGGACTGACACAGGACTTGAGAGATGCATCTGGCCCTTCAGCTGATCCATCTACCATTCAGTTCAGTTGCCTCAAGGCACTTTATATTGTAAAGTGCCTGTAATTATAAAAAAAAAAAGACATGCTGTGGAACGGAGCCAGAGATAACTATTGATTACATGCAGAGTGGTGTATAAACAATCTACCAGGACAAGCACAAAGATGAGTCCACTGTCAGGGGCCGTAAGATCATTTCTTACCTTCACTAAAGCTGTTTCTGTACTGTGATGAGTTCTGAAACCTGACTGAAACTCTTCAAATAAACCATTCTTCTCAGATGATCGTTAGCTTTTTAACAATGACTCAAGAACTTTTGAGATAAAAGGAAGGTTTGTGATTGGCCTATAATTAAGACAGCTGTGTCAAAGGATGGCTTTTTAAATAATAAATTACTTAATTGAAGCCTCATCAGAAATATTTCAGTGGAAGGGTGGCTGTCAAAAAGTTATTCGTGAAGAAGGAAAAGCCAAAGCCAGTGCCACAAAAAGTGGACTGAAAACCAGTGGAAACAATTCTGATGGAGTAATTCATACAGATTTGTGGCATAAATTGCGATCAGTACTTTTGGAGGAGGTCAGCAGAGAGGTACGACTGTGAGCGTCTACAAGAATCTGTAAAACATGGTGGAGGATCTGTCATGATTTTGGGCTGTATTTTACCCAATGGTGTTGGAGATCCTGTCAAAAGAATTTTGAACACAGAAAATACTGATTATTATTCACTATGCAATCCTAGAAAGGATCTGATTGGCAAGAGCTTTATTTTTCAGCATGACAATGATCTCAAGCACACTTTCAGTGCAATAAAAGCATACCTGGATAGAAAAAAAACCACAATGAAACAATAGCAGTCATGGACTTGTCTCCCCAGAGCCATGACCTCAACAATATCAGAGCAGTGTGGGATCATCTTGACATAAAATGGAACAAAAGGCAGCCAACATCCAAAGAAGAGCTTTGAATGTCTTTCAAGAAGCCTAGAGAACTATTCCTGAAGCCTCCTTCAGGAGCCTAAATTCCAAGAAAGCTTGCCTAAGAGTGTTGGTCATATCAAATATTAACTTAAAAGGTGATTAGAACTGTAAAAAACTAGTTGTTTCCCCACCTTATATACTATATTTCCATGGATGTTTGCATGTTTTAATAAATACTAAGTGATGGTTGGGTCAAGACTGCACATCACCATACTTTGCTCTAAAAAATAAAACACTGGACACATCTTCACTCCACTCACCTAAACATGTACTGTATTTATTGCTTATTTAGAGCCACCAGCGGCTTACACTTCACAGTTCAAAATGTCATATAGGCAGTCACCTGGGCATGAGAGAAAACCCAGCATAATTTCACTGCTTTGTTAGTGGACTTCAATCCTGTTACAGAACACAATAAGGAGCAAAGTACATTTGGCCCCTGTCAATAGTAATCAAGAGCACATACAAAAAAAACAAACAAAAAAATAAATCACCACAAATATCTCATAAGCATCTTTTCACTTTGTTACAGAACATTTGAAAGCTTTGAGACGTTAGTGCCTGAGACTTTGTTTCATTTCCAACAAAACGTAAATGGCAAAAACAGTTCCGCAATTACATGGTCAACATGTAAATCAAGACATCAAACAGTTTACCTAGGCCGACACACCAGCCCTGCTCAAAGCGATGCCTGTTAACATTATACAAAAGATACACTTTTTGATTCTCACAAGGGTTCTGTTTTTTGTTTTCTTTTTTAATAAAAAAAGAAGAAGAAAATCACAGCATCACAGCAACAGACATATGATACAGAAGATATTTGTGCTTTTAGGAAGCCAAAAGGCTCTGGCTTATAGTGAGATGGTTATGATTCAGAGGTCAGACACTCCGGCCATTGAAAGATACAGGATTAGTTTCTCTGTTTTCATAGCTGCTGGCAACTGACATGAGTAACAGCAGTTTTAGTGCGTATTAAAGAGATCATCCCCTTTTTTAAGATCATGAAGCATCTGCGTACTTGATAATGTCTATTGATACAACTAATGCCTACTTCCTTGTTACGTAGTTTCGGTCTTGACCGACCGGTGTTCATTTTGTTGCACAGTATAATTGTTATTATTCTTGAGGCTTAAGTTCACTGTCACCAAAAGAATGAAAATGCCAGCTGAACATCAGGCAGAAGGTGTGTCTGAGCTCCACACACAACCTTTGTGGTAAATGAGCTCTACTGAAGGCTTTGCTCTGTGTCCAGCTTTTGGGCAAAGGAATGCTTTTGTAGAAAATCATTTATGCTTTGAGAGGATTATTCCACAATTGTTGCATATGCCCCACAGTGTACTAAATATATGTGTATACACAAAAGGAGAAATTACTGCCAGCTTTCGAATTCTACAATGCTGAACTGATGAAAAAGCACTCCCTTTAAAAGCTGGTGTACTCCTTTAATGTTGGCTAAGTTTTTACTTCTTCCCTGATTCTGTCACGTGTAAGCTAGAAGTTTTCATCCTCATCCCTTCGGGACAATATGAGCTGCTTTCTTGGACCTTTAAGATGAGGGACACTGGAAGGGGAGTCTAACACTCCTGAGTCCAATTTAGGGGTGGAAATACATCGTGGTCCAACCCGGCCCATGAGTCCACGGACATCTCTGTGAAGGGCTGGATCACTAGGGATTGAGTTTAGGCGAACGCCTTGCTCCAGAGCCCCAAGGTCCCGGTCCAAACGAGGGTTACTGGCGCTGCTTGGAGATTGGGGATCGGCGCTGAAGTATAAGGTTGAACTTGATTCTGTAGGGCAGAAATAGGGCTCTGGGCTGTCTCCAAACATTGATTTACCCTCTGGTGAGCTGCGTTTGAAATCCGATGTGGGCGACTCCATCGGGCTCTCCATCTCCAGACTGTCGTCTTCTTCCGGTTGTTCAGTCGACGTGGGTTCGCTTACGCTCTGGAACTCGTCTTTACAGTCCGAGAGGGGTGCCAGACCTTTCCCCTGAGACTCGGAGGTGGAGACACCCTCACAGCTTCCTCCAGCTGTAATTGTGATGCCCTCGTTACTTTTAAATTCTTGGTTGTACTCCTCTATGTCTAGTACGGCCGCTGCTCCCCCAGCCCCATACGCCCTGTTGATTTTACCAAGATCTCCTGTTTTCAGAGCAAGGCGGATCAAGAGCCAGTGGTGGTGGTAACACGGACAGGAGCTGTTAGGCCTGCCCCCGCAGTTCCCTGGGTGCTCCAGCAGAGAACCAGCAACACCTGAGAGGGAGAAGCTGCCATGGTTTTGAATAGAGTGAGCTGGCAAACTTTTGTCCCCAAGAGAGAAGGAGGACTCCCCTTGTTCTATGCATGTACTGCCCATGTGGTTGTGGTTTGTTCCCTGGGAGATCTCTGTGGACTTGGGGTGCAGGAACCGGTAGTATAGGACAAGAGAGGTAGCACCTAAGAAGCAAAGGAATAGGAAATATTGATTTTAGTGGCCCAGGTATGTGTTGGCCTTTCACAAGCAATTACTGACTACATAGTCTGAATCACAGAGGGAGGCTGCAGCAGAGATCACAACAGCCACTCTGGCTGTAACTATATTAATTCAATAATGCATATCAACCTCACACAAAAAATTCAAGGTTTACTTATTTTTTTGCCATCTTACAATCCCATCCACACTCTTACTCATTCAGACACCGCATTTTGAAAGAGATTTACAATATCCTGAACAGCATATCGGTAGCTATGTTTGTTGTACAATAATACCTTTAAGAATTTGTGAATAAACACGGTGGGATTTATCACTTAGATATGACAGAAACTAATAAACAGTGTGACATTAGTCTAACTATGACTAATGTGCCAATACAAACAGCAAATTCTCTAGAAACAAATGACTCACCGAGGAGAAAGCCACACAGCACAGTGGTGGGAAGGGTCATGCTGTCCCATGATGCTTCGCTCAGGAAGTCAGAGGCGGCCAGCAGCAGAGTTGCGTTCTCTACAAGCATGAACTGAAGAAGGAGAGAAGGTCGCACCATCAGTCATCTGTAGACAGCTTTACGTCACCGTGGTGAGGATGACATTGCAAACTTATGTATCTATATCTGTTTGTCCCTGCTGCCCTGTGAGTAGGCAGATGAGACAAAGCTGCACAAAACAACATAATGAAAACAGGAGCCAGGACCAAACACAGAAAAAAAAGAAAAAGAAAAGAAACGTTGAAGAATAATAACTTTAACTAATGCCATACTGCATAAAAACTGGCCATGCGGAAGCGCGAGGGTCCATCTTTGACGTTGAGGAAGAGGAAGACGTGGATGAGCCCCATGACGCCATTAAAAGCACGCCAACACCAGGGGCCAGTGCAGATGTCTGGTTGCTGTGATACCAGCCAAAAGGAGGCCGTGAGCCAGTGAAAACCTGAAGGTTAACATAAAAATAGAATAGAAGGTCTAAGTGCAACAGAGGATCCATATACAGTGTGCAACGCTGATGCAGAGGCGAAACTGAAAACTGGATCAAGAGGACACATCACAGTGCTCTGAGGATAATTACATAACTCAGTGGTTAAATGTGAGTTAATAGAAAATGTTTTTTTAAACTCAAAGTCATAAAACATAAAAGACATGGAAATCTGTGCATGTACTAGTCATTGAGTCTCCTGTACCTTTTAATATAATGTACTAGTTTAATATAACTGTACACTTTCTCCAACTTTCAAGTGTCTTAACAAAACAAAACTCGCTTCTCAGTGCTCACCTGCTACTCCACAAACCCACCAACTAAAAACCCTGGCAAAGAATGTGAGGCAGGTCACCCTGGCACCCAGCATGCATGCCCTCCACACCAGCTGGCACAGCAGGGCTGCTGGAGGCATGGCCAGGTGGCCTGGCCGTATCAGACAGCAGGCTCGGCTGTACAGCACCAGGGCCCACGCAATAGACAGCACACACAAACCACAGCAATACGCCACTGTAGATAAAACATGGACCAGCATAAAAAAACGTTATCTCTATATAACAAGTTACAGGCCATAAACATCACACAGAACCCATGATTCAACTGAACATAAAATTACCTGGTGATGCGATGCCCACATCAGTAGACACCACGACGTACGCCTGCAGCAGGCTCTGAGGCAGCGTAAGGACAAGGGCTTCCAGCAGCCAAAGGGCAGCAACATCTGCCTGCTGCATAACAGCAGCTCCCAGATCAGCCACTGAGCCCTGCATGTGCAGCACAGACCTCATGCAGTCCCACAACCTGCCAGAAGATGGAGACAGAAACCAGAGCAGGCATAAAATATAACTGACTCAGTAAGATTTCAGAGTGATGCGAATACATTTTTTTGCCCTGTAATTTAACAAAAACTACAAATTATTACATTCTAACAACATAGTCTGCCTTTGTAATTTATCTATGTAAAGCCCATCGAATGGAAATAAATGAGCTTACCTTTTGAAGATGCCCAAGTGCAGGATGTGTATAACAGAGAGGTAACATCGCCTGTCATCACCATCATCATAGTACCACTTCACACTTAGCAGCTGAACTGCTGTCCCTGGTAGAAAGAGGCCAAGTGTGAGGCCTGCCCACTGTGTCTCCTCATTCCAAAGGTAAAACCCTATACAGTAGATCACTGACACACACAGATACAGAACACACACCCAGATGCACAATGGTATAATTATTTTGTGATTCCAGTTATTCAGATTTTAAAGGACACACAGCTCACTAAACCCATCACTATTGAGGACATATTTAAAGCTGCAGAGTCATGAGAAATGCATGCTTCATTAAGTACATTTAGTTCTAAGAGAAAAAGTTCTAATGGGATGGTGCAAGCTCACAAAAAGGACACCAGAGTCATTCCACACCACTTTAAAAACAGCCACCAGCTCTTTCTTAGCTTCACTGGTACAGCTTTATCAATTTGCCACTCTACTGATAATCTAAACAGCCATTCATTTATGCACACATTCACTTTTTTATTTTCTAATTATGACAGAATGTCTAAAGTGTGAAGCTCAGGCAGCAGCACAGTATTTTTATCTTCTGGTAATGGTATACTTGCTGAAGACAAAGTCACACTCTGTACACATCCAGGTATCCTCCCGGTGTCCTGACCTTGGCCCATTGATCAGCACAGTCAGGAAATCATAACCCTGTGCTGCACCTTGTTTTCAATACAGATCCTAGATGTGCAAAAATTACTTGGGAAAAACAAGTGTTTATTATGTTAATCATATTTTGGGGGGGGGGTAAGGTGGAGGATTATATTTTAAAAGTTGAGCATTATGCAAATATTGATCAAGGACAGCAATATAGTAACAGTTAATTAAAGTCAGTAGTTAAATGCAATAACTAATAGGCCGTTTTATCCTGTTAAACGATCACAGGAGGTCTCGGGGGGCCCAGTTTGGCCAACCAAGCTGGGCTAACCAATGCCGATATTGCATTGCAGTGCACACAGACTTCAGCTAGGTTTTCCCGTTCAGTAGTAACGGCTGTGCCATAGCATCATCACCCCAATGTGCTTCTTCTAACGTGAAGTACTGCCGCAGCTGAGACGGCTCCAACATCTAGCATCATTTTCAATCACATTACAGCAAAAGAAAAAGAAAAAAAAGCCCAACATCTCTTTTCCACGAGGTTGAGCTTCAACATGTACAGCAAGCGAGCTAGCAGCCCGCTAGCGCTTGGAATCCCCACTTACGAGCGCTCCGTTCGGCCACAATAATCAGCCCCGACACTGCGAGCAGGACCGCCTGGCACCACGCTATCCAGCACCCGCTCCGCCGCGCCGCCGACGGCATCCTGCGGGCGACCGCTCCTGCGGCGTTTATCATGATGCGGATAGGTGTGAAGGAGGACACACCGATGACATTATCCTGGCCATCCTTTGGCCCCCGCTTGGTACATCCGCTCTCCTCCTCCTCCTCCTCCTCTTCTTCTCCCGCTGCCTGCCCCCTATCAAAATATCTGACGTCACAGCACGGTTTAAAGGTGCATCAGTTTACCGAGCCTCTCCTCCCTCCACCGTGGAAACCTCTTCTGCATCACGGGCTATTCCTTTAAATCTTTTGTGACGGCGATGCTGTATCTTGCTTGGTAGACTGGTGATAGACGGCAGACTGATCTGAGCATGAATTTCCTCGCATGTGGAGGTCGCAGGTCACGGTGAGCGCTGTTTACAGCTGTGGTTCTGGCGCGTTTTTTTGTCTGTCATGCCCGACTTTAGAACACTAAATAAAGTTCATTCCCCACATCACACCGATCCACATCTCTGTGTCCTTTATAATCGGGTTTCAAAGGGCCAAACAGCAGAAAAAGCTCCCTTCTTATGTGTGTTAACGCCACCTAGGCCGACTAGTGTTTTCTATTTTGGCACCTTGATCATGAATTAACCTTAAGAGCACACCAAATCTGAATGCTTCCGTCTCTCTGGTAGAGTTTTGCCCTAGTATAACGACTTCTGTGAAAGAAGACTGCAGTTGCTATTCATAAGCAGGACTTGTGTTACTTGTTGACTCTGACTTGCTTTATTAATTTATGTATTTATTTCGTACATTTTGTGCATTCATGTTATATTTGTTTTAACAATTTTTGTCACTTTGTGGGAAAAAAAAACAGATTTGAATCTAATGGGGCTTCCTGGTTAAATCAAGATTAAATAAATAAACACTGAATAAAAAGGAAGATTTAATTTCAATAAATTGAAGGTTATGACAGCAGCTGGAGTCTTTCCTTGATAGTTCATGCCCCACTTACAGTAGTTCTACGCCCCATATTTTGAGGACTGTGTCATGATTGTGTCATTTTGCAAACCATTATTGACACCTACTTGACCCACCACTTCTTTAATTTACTTTCTTAAATGGAGAAAAGGCTCCAGAGCAGTTTAAAAGAGCCCCATTACCTCATCATCACTAGCACAAATTGGCACTTTTTGAACCTTTTCCACAACTACACTATTTTAGGTTGTAGTAAAAGAACCACAGAAGGATACTGGATAGAAAATCCTGTAATAATTCTTGAGTATAGCAAGTATAACTCTGTTAATACAGAGATATGGTTGCAGTTTTATTCAAAAGCCTGCGGTATACTCAAGAATAAGCGTTCATTGTTCATTGTGAATAAAAATAGTCATCTTACGTCTATTTTGTTCTCTGTTTGAATTTTTATGTATTTATATGTGTTACTAAACTGTGGAGTCACACATTGTGGGTGAAATGTCTGACAACTGCCTAATACCAAAACTCAAATAAAGAGATATGTGTATAAAATTATCCACAGGATATTGATCATGAAGATAATCTTGTTCAGTTTTGTGTGTGTGTGTGTGTGTGTGTGTGTGTGTGTGTCCCACATGTTGCATGCTCTAGTTTTGTTCTCAGACCAGACCAGCTGCACCATACAGACACTTCCTACCTGATCTGAGAACAAAACTAGAGCATGCAACATGTGGGACACACACACACACA
>VUQG01017257.1:5921-16309 GCA_015106755.1 Etia nguti
TATTAGGAAAATGCATTTGTGGGTAGAGCAGCAGAGTTCAGTAACCTCCCAAATTTTCTCTGCTAACTACAAACAGCTTATTCTGCTATTGACTCTTGCTTGGGTTTGTTTATTGGATTGGATGCTTGAAGTTGATTCAGATTGCCTCCAGTGATGGCAAGCTTTGTTCCCATGAGAATCTGAACCTATTGCTTACAGTCCACATGTTGCAGACTCCAGTACAATCGGGCCTGACAGTAAAGGGCAGACATGGCAGCCCTCTCAGACTGGAGATTGGCTGTTCCCAATTGGCCGCCAACACTGTAGAAGACTACCTACAGTTCGTAGTGCTGACAGGTTGAGGAAACGGTCTTCCTGTGTTGTCGTCTTCTTGGGATGCCCTCTTCACGGCCCATCTCTGACATCCACAGTTATATGAAACTTGGCCTTCAATTTGGAGATGGTACTAGGGCTTCAAATAATGCTGCAACTTGGTTTTGGGGAGTACCAGCTTGAAGTTGCCCTGTAGCACAGGCCCTAACCAGATCAGTCAAATGTAGAATGCTTGGAGCGGACACCAACTGACCGCAGTAGGCGGGTCCATGCTCACAGGTGCCGCTATATCAGGTAGGAACAGGAACTGATACGAACTCAGCAATTGCAATTCCATTGTTAATATCAATTATCAATTTGATTTCTTATTTATTTTCATTGGCTCTGCTTTGAGAGTCACCACCATGTCTAAGCAGAATATCAAAGACATTACACTTGTGCAAATTAATTGCATGCTCTGTGGTCAAATGTTTGTGAATGTTGGAGGTATTTGCCGTCTTTGTTGTGAATGGCATTGTGATCATTATTCAAAAATGTAATGTATTACACATATCACACAGAACACTTTTCTTAAAAGTAATGCAGTATGTTACCTTCTCCTGGGAGAAATTAAGTAATTCATTATACTACTTGTTTCATTACTTTAATGCCACTCTGTGCTGAAACACACTGTTACATAATAACCAGTTAATAGCATAAACCTTAGGCTAGAGCCCCACACACAAACACAAATCCCTATCCTAATAAAGACACATATGATGTTTCCCTTAGTATTTAGATATGAACACAAAGCAATGATGAAAACCAGCAGAGATTTCAAAGAGATCACAACAGTGATTCTACTGTAGAAACATGAACCCATAGAAATGGAGGCTGAAGCCTTATGGCTCATCAGTGAACCTGGGTCGACATTCACTCAGGTTCAACATCAGTGTTGGTTCTTGACTAGCTTAGTGTTAGAATGCTGTCAGCGCAAGTGCTTGTTCTGTTAGCAACATAATGCAGTTTTTTCTGCTCTGGACGCAGTTTCCACTTTACCATCATGTTCTCATCCTTTTGTGCAATAAAAATAAAAGCAAGGTCCATATCCATGCTGCAGACTGCGCCAATATTTTCCTCCTCAGACACATGAACTGAAATCTGCTGATTGTAGTGCAAGGGGAACTGATATGTGGAACTGATAGGCAAGCAGACTAACAATTCCAAGAAATAAGACTACTAGGAAGCGGTTCACTACAAGAGCTGGTTCTTGAGTCCCATCCCTAATATAAGGTGCCAATTAAGCACCCGATTGTCAGGACCCGGGGTACCAGCTTCTGCTCAAAACAAGGTTCAATTGGCAAAAAAAAAAATTTGGAAAGTTTTTCATGGGCAAAACCCACACACTTAACTCTGATGCTCAAACAGAGTTTTTGCTGTTTCATCCCTGCTTGTGAAAATTTGTTTTATATCCCAGCTGTGACTGTAGGGACACCCCGCCTCCCCACTTCATAATACACCCTATATTAGATCCAAATGACACATTGCAATAAAATCATATAAATTTAAATAGACTATATGATGTAATATAGGCTACATGAATAGGGGACATTTTTTTGCATGACTGACTATAGTACATCTCACCAATAGCATAGAGCTCCATGATGACTTTGTAGGCAGCGAGGAATCTAAAAGGAAACTGTCGGCTCTGAACAACCGCTTTCTGTAAGCAAATTACAAACCAAACAGTTATAGAGAACCTGATGAGCCAATTTCAACAGCAAAACAATTTCACTCATCTTTTGCTCGCTTTTTATATGCTTTAAAATAAAGATTTATAGTGTGTTTCACCTCATTGGTCAGTCTGCTGAGGATCTTGTTGTGATGAGCCTCACTGATGCCCTTAGTGATCATGTTCCTCAGATTTCTCAGCATGGCCATGAATGGAAGAGACTTTGCGTCTGTGAAAGGGAGACATTATCCGTCTGTGTGTGTGTAATCATGTTTGTCTTTCAGTATTTGCAGGTTATGTATACATGCATGCTCTGTCTACTTTAAAGTCTGCTGCACTAAATATTAAATAACCAATTTAAACATAAAATTCATTGATGTGTTGTAAAGAGTGATTGAGGGCTTTTAACTTGAAGGAATGAAACTCTGAAGCACACTGAACACATAGAGGTAAAAGACGATGCCTTTTTTTCCTATCATCATGTGCTTGGTAAAGTGATTCAGTGGTTGCACTGCTGTGGTCAACAAGCCCGTGCATGTTGTTCAGTTCAATAAAAAGCCTAAGCTTTTTGTTTTTCAGACCTATGAGCTTCTCCCAGGTGGCAGCCTTGTTGCCCTCCATACTGAGCAGCCGCTCCCACGTCTGCGGCTCCTTAAGTTTCATTCGCTGCCCAGCTCTCTCCCTGTTCCACACACCTTTCATTCCACTGTGCGTGAATGCCTTCACGTCAGCTGGATACCTGACAACAACAAAAAACATTGCATTTTTATATGCACCTGTTTTCTACCTTCATTTCGCTAAAGAATAAATAACAAAGAGGGTCAAAAAAGGATCTGCAACAAAAATGTGCTGCATTTTACTAAAGAATTGAGTACACATTCATTTCTCTGAGAAATAACAGCTATCTTATCAATTAAAAGGGATAATGCACCTCTAGTACAAAAAATGAAAACAATGCATACATTTATATTTTTAGTAAGACTTTAACTTCCCATCTTCAGCATTTATAGCCAGTACAGAAAGATTTTAATACATGGTTCTTGAACAGATATGGTGACAAGCATCTGTAAACATGTAAGTAAACAGATACAAGGTTTCCATCACCAGAAGAAAATTAGGACTTGTTATTTATGCGCTTGCGCAACGTGAAAGGAAACAAATTCTGAACCACAATTCTGCAGGTCTTACTTTTTTCCAAGAATGGCCATAACATGTTCAGCCGGTTCTTTGATGTGAAGCCTCTTGATCATTTTCTTTATGCTGAACTCGCTCTGCTTCTTATCCACCACCTTTAACCGCAACTGCATCCAATCACAGACACAAATAAACCAGCCATAGCCGACGTTTAAACAAGAGTAGAAACGGCTCTTCAAAAGAACAAAAGCAATATTAAAATGATGAATGAGTCATTCATTTTTTCAGTTGTTTAGCAGGAACTTTTTCAACTCAATCTGCACTAAATGATCTCACAACCTTGTGCTTTCTTTTTATGTGAGCCATTTTAGCACTGTTCTCTTTAGTTCAGAAAAGAGTTTGCTTAATCTATGAGATCCATTACATTTATGATTAAGCCCACTGCACAGAAGCTTGCAGCAGGAGGTGCACATCCAACAGTGCTCAGTACAGACGTGTAGAACATGGACATAAACAGCAAAATATAATTATTTACACCACAAAACGAAACACACATTTTATCTTAGTTTTCACAAATACAGTATTGATAATTCTGATAGCAGTCAGGTGACTCTTCCCCCTGCTGCTGGTTTCACTCATAAAATCAAAAATCTGGCTGTCCAAAATACTACTGGAAGGCCAGAGGCTGAAGTTTCTTAGTAGTTAGCAGATTTTCATGATAAGAACAACTCATACTCTCTCTGAAACAAGCTGTTTTAGCTCTTCTCATTTTAAGTCAACTTTTTTCTGATTGGCCGTCTGTCAAAAACTGGTTTGAATAGCAGGTGTGTGGAGCTTCTGTGCTCAAGGCAAAAGTTGGTCCAACTGAGTGCTAGCAAGGTATGCGTAATAAAGTAGCTGGTGACATGAATCAATGTGTGATGCTCAAGATGACTTTCACTTTAAAATAACTCTATGGAAATTCTAAAGTTCTGGCCCAGTGTACTGTTCCTCTCACTGGATTGTGTTTGGGGGGGTTTGGTTGAAGCATGACTCATAAGAACAGATAATTGGTTGGTTTAGGAAGAGCGAATCACAGGCACAGGAGAGACAGAAATATCGATTGAGTAACTTTTCCCTTGTGCCATTTTATTTTTTAGTGAAAGAATGAGTCTGTATTTAGTTTTAATTAATTGTTTTATACACACAAAATTCTATATACATATTTCTATATACACAGTTACTCTTGAAAAAGCAGGATGCTGTCTCCTCAAAAGTGTAGCCTTTTCTGCTAGTCACTGGAGCACAAGCACTATGCCTTAAATATAAAACATTAAGAGAAAATAAAGTTCTGGACCTCACTAATTTGTAAACCCTGTTTATATCCTTATATACATGACAGGAAATAAGGATAATAGGTCTATTTTAAGAAAGCTCTTCAATAAACAGTAACTAAAAAAAAACAAAAAAACCAAGAAAGACAGGAAGGAACTGAAAGGAAGCGCCTTATTCAGTGACACAACAGTAAAATGTATTAACTTACAAAGTTCTTCAGAATTGATGCATTTGATCTGACCAAGTCCGCCCACTCCTTTAGCTGTCTATCGGTTGGCTTCTGGAAGTCACAGATGCCATAATGAGTGTGGTCAGATACAGATATTTAAAGAGTGTATGTATAAGGAGTTAGTTTAGCGTAAGCTACACAAACACAGAAACCACAAGCAGTTTTAATTTATTTATGGTTGAGGCAGTGAGGCAGAACTCAGTAAAAACAATAAAAGCAATCTCTAGTACTAAAGGTTTTTTCCCCCCTAAAGAGGTGGTTATATTAGTATTACTTAGTAAGACCTTAATTTCCACATTGAGATCTTAAAAGATACAGGAGAGAACATAATCACTGAATCTGTACCTTTGCTTTGCGCTTTCGGTTGTGCTTACAGCGGTGCTTGCGTGTGTTGTATTTGGCCAGCTGATACTCGCTGAACTGCTTGAACTTGTCAGCCATCGCCTTCTTTAGGCACATCGGCAGAGAGCGGCTGAAGCACTGGAAACATCAGATTGTAGTTTGAAGACAGATCTGGCACATTCAGATCACACCATACAACAGATAATCATTATGACTTACTGTACTATAGATTCTGACTATTTCCAGCCAATCAGATGGCAGCTGTACAGCAGCACAGAAGTATCTGCGGACATGTGGCTTGGTGGGCGGCAGGTTGGCAGCCAGAGCCAATAGGAAGTTCGCTGTGATCCGAATATTTAGCTTCTGACGAGTGTAAACTGCCACCTAGATTGGAGTAGACAGATCATATAATATATGGTATACATGATTGTGTACCATTCATTAGCTGTGCTTACTCTGATGACGCACCACTTTAAACTGGTTATTTGAGAATACCTGATGTGTGTGCATCAGGGCTGAAAAATTAAGCAAACACCAAAGTGAAAAAAAAACAACACAGCAGTTCCTACAATGAGCCCTTCAGCCTGACTCCAAAAGCAATTCACTCTCACTAAAAATGCTCAACTATTAGCATTAAAAAGTAGGTTCTGGTCTCTATGAGTAATTTCCTTCTTCATAACAACTCTAAGAGGGGTGACTTTTTTGTTGTTGTTGTTGTTTTATAACTCACTCACTTTGATACTGGAGTTAGGGACGTGGCTAATTTCATCGACAGGCAGCTAAAACTGATTGTGCTATCCCTGACCTCTGATATGAGTGATTAAACTGGATTTTCTACTGTGTTTATGCTGTTGGACCCTTTGGGGAATTTTTATGGCTTATCTGATTAAAACACAACATCTGTACGGTGGGTTCATAGTTCATCTTTAAGACTTACAGTTAGGTATGCAAACATAGGCAGCTATAGCTGACTGCCATCTTCTAAGTCTTATCTCTGCTAACTCAAGCCACTGAACTGCACTGCTCTGCCATGTTTTGCTGCTGGAACTTTGAGCATTTTTAATCACATTATCTCACTAATTATATGGTTTTCTCAGCAAAGCTGAAAGGAGAAGTAGTAGTCAAGGTAGATGAGTTTAAATACCCGAGTTTAACCATCCAAAGCAATTTACAGTGCCCAAGAGGGGTGAAGAAGAGAGTGCAGGCAGGGTGAAGTAGGTGGAGATGAGTGTTAGGAGTGATTTGTGTCAACAGGATAGCAGCAAGAATTAAGGGAAGGTTTGTAAGATAGCAGTGAGACCCGCTATGATGAATGATTTGGAGTCTGTGGCACTGACAAAAAGACAGGAGGCAATGCTGTAGGTGATTTTTTGTTAGGAGTGACCAGGATGAACAGGATTAGAGATGAGTATATGAGAGACAGCTGAGCTGAGCAATTTGGAAATAAAGTTAGAGAAGCAAAGCTGAGATAGTCTGGACACGTGCAGAAGAGGGATAGCAGATACAGTGCACCAAGGATATGTAATAAACAGCTGCCGGAAGATTTGTGAATGACATGAAGCAGGACATGCAGGACATGGGCTGGTGAGACTGAGGAGGATGCTAGAGACAGGGTGAGATAGAGGGAGATGATCTGCTGTGGTGATCCATAAAGCGAGCCACCGAAAGAACAACGAGGAGAATATTTCTTTTCCAGTTTTGATGAGTGTGATTTTAGCATCTTATCTGAATGCTAACAGTACGGTCTTATCTGTACTGTTTTTGGATGCAGCTTGCAAACCAAGGTTGTTACCTTTAGTTGGTAACTCAATGCTCTATCCTCTTGTCCAAATAGGATCATTTCTGGCTCTAAATAGTTAGCATGACTACGGTGAAATAGTCTATGAATATATTCTGAACATCCAAGAAAGTAAAGGACTTGTTGGGCACACCTTTATGCAAACTGACAATTTGCATGTTGGAAGTTGTGTGACCTTGTGATAAACCATGCCATTTTTATTCTGGAGTTGAACTAAAGACCTGGCTTCATACATTCAACCAACAATAAAGGCTTGTGGGAATCAATTGGTCTGGAAAGTCTTCACAGATCTACATGACCTGCATGAGGAGACTGTAAAAGAGTTAGCTAATTTGCATGTAGTAATGTGTAACTAGTAATGCACTCCATTATAACAACACATTTGTGTGGGCAATATTTTCCTGAAACAGAGCAATAATTTAATATTGTCTATGATATATACAGTCACGGCAGATTTATCCTGTTGTCACATGGTGTTAAGTGTTTATCTATTTTTTTTCCTACCACATTGACATGATAATGAAGTTCTGGTAGAGTTAAAATTATAAAAATATAGTTGCCATGTATACCTTCAGAAGAAACTGTGGGTCATAGGCAGAAATATCCTTTGCCAGGTTTGTGATTCTGGTCCAAACACTGTCCTCTGAGTCCCAGTCCTTCTGGCCTGGAGCTGTGCTCTCGTTGACCAGAGAGCAACACACAATGTTCAAGAGGAAATACTGAAGGACAGACAAAGACAAGTTGTCACTTTAATCAGCACCCAGGAGTTCAGTTAGGGAGCACCAGCATACAGAAATGTAAACATGACGACACCAACACGAATAAATTATTTTCTACAACCTTTTTGTCTTTCAGCTCCTCTTCAGCCTTCTCGTTTCCACTTTCGACTTCTCCAAATTCCTCCTGTCTGACAACCACAGTTTGTTCAAGTTCTTGTTCCATCAACTCTGTTTCCAGTACAGGCAAGTCCATAGTTTTCTCAGCATCAATTTCTTCAGCCTCATTATCTTCATACTCAGAAATCTGCTCGTGCAGAACAAATTAAATTAAAAATGACATGCAACAAAAGTTTTAATAAAAGTTGATCTATTATGATTTTATGTTTAAAGAGGAATGAGGAATATTTCATGTACCAAACTTGTTTCTTCAAAACTGAAAGGCATCACTTCAGATATTTCACATCTATCATCTGGATCCCCTCCATCATCCCTTTTCCCTTCTTCATCCATGTGATCATGGTGGAAGAATGAAGGAGTTTGAGCAAAGTTAGTGAGTAGAGCACCACTGACCAGGGATGTGGAGAACAAAGAGTCATTAGGGACTGAGGAGGTCAAGGAAAAAGAATGATGAGATAGGTTACTGGCTAGGAGCTTGTTCTGGGTGCTTAGGAGGGGAGAAGTGAGGGAGGCTGCAAAGGAAGAGGTGGAGAGAAGGGAGGACGAGGTGGAAGATAGTTTGGAGGGCTGGAGAGAGGAGCAAGAGGAAGGCTGTGCTGCAAAATTTATGAGTGGGGAGGAAAGCTGGGGCATTATTGTGGAGGTTTGAGCTAAGAACTTATTCTCCAGACTTGGGGGAGAATAGTTTGAAGTCAAACTTCTCCCACATGTTGCTTGCTGCTGCTTCTGCGCTCCTGGGGCCAGGTTTGCCGACTGCAAAGTCAGAGCACTCATCTCTGCAGAAAAAGAGAGATCAGAAGATCAAAAGCCACTCCTCTCCTCTCAGTCACAAGCCATATAATCCTAGAGAGCATAGAGTGTTTGGCAGGATTCCTTCTACTGTTTGAACAAGCACTGTTTTATTGTATCTAAGGGTGTGAACCATATTACAGGAGCAAAGTCTGAAAACATGATGCCCAACAGACTGTAGATAGTGTCATTGGGAAACACACAGAATAATGCATGGATAACATGCAGAAATGTGTTCAAATATAAAGAAAGGGGTCTTGAAGCAGACCGCAAACGCAGCTCGTAACTACAGTAAAACTTGCTAAACTGACACATAATTGGTACTACGACGTTTAAAGTTGGTGCGGTGCTCTCCGGAGTTTGTTTTGGATTAAAAAAAACCCCAAAAACCCCAAAATATCACAGCTTATGTTATGTTATCAATTTGACAATTATCCATATGTAAACAACAAGAATAAGGGCATTAAAATATAAATAAAATAAACACTGGTATAAGTTATACAGAAAGAACATTAACTGCAATGAATGAACTGTCAAATGCAAACACCACACAACAGCAGCTGAATTCAATATGGGAGCAAATGTTTCGTTCTTTACAGTGACTCAAGTTTTCATAGGCGTGGTTAGCTACAAGGACGATTGCTAGACACAGGAAACTCACCGCAAAACCCACAATTTCAACTCCGTGGGTAGAGAGTTTGATGTACAACGTTTCCGTCCAACGTTATTTTCTGTTTCGAAGCCCCTTCAAGTCAAGCGTAACCACCGACTTCCCGTAAACGGCTGTCATACAAACACCTGTCCTGTTAGCCGGCTATCCAAAGACCAGTGATTGGTCAGAATACTTGTTCGTAATACGTTTTCTTTACCGTAATACCACACATATGGGTGTCAACCAGAAAAGACCAACTGTCACGTCTAATAAATTCAGAAATATTTATTAGAAAAAGATAAAAATCTTAGATAAACAAATAACACCACAAAACATGCCTAAGATGTTTAATGTTCAAATAATAAAGTCATCATTTAGGATGATGACGTTACCGTAAATGCCGGACTGAGGCGCAAAGAGGAAACGCAAACGCTCTATTTCCGCTGCAGCAGCCAGAACGGGTCAAAAAAGAAAGGAAAATGTGGATAGTGAGGACGAACTGAGGCCGGAGGAGACACGTCGAACTTCAACTACCGCTTTCACAAGGCCACGTTACTGGGCAGTTGTGATTATTTAAACTGTCCATCCGAGTATTTTACCATCTTACGGGTCGTTTCGAAGTTAATCCTTCCCCTCGTTCTGTGGTAGTTTGCTTTGAGGAAGAAGCGCGGCTAGTCAGCTCAATTAGCCTACCAGAGATGGGGACGAGAGCGAGTCGCCTACAGGAAGACGCGGTTTCCTCAGCTTTCGGGAAAGATGGGACAAAGCGGGATTCCTGTCGGCGACCTCGCTGCACGAGGCCCACCAGCCTCGTTGTCGACTTTTCGGTGAGCTTCGATGACACTGAGGCCAACCGAAGCCGATCGGAGGAGGGTAGTGACTCGGACCCGGGGCAGCTCGGAGCGAGCGCGGACGGCAGCCCCGCTGACCACCACAGCATCCCCTCTAGCATTGGCCAGGCGTCTCCCGGGGACGACGACAACAGCGAGGGGAAACCCGAGGAAGACAGCAATGTTAGCCCGGAGGCTCCCGTCGACGCAGAACACCAGCAAGTTGAGGAGACAGGCCGCACACCACACCGCACTTTTTCCGAGCGGCTGCCCGGGAATCGGCACTCTGCCACCCGTGTTGGCGCAAGGTCTGCCCGGGTTCGAAGCACACACCAGCGGCCGGTGTCAGAGGCTTGGATCGGCCTTTACCGTGTGAACAAT
>VUQG01017257.1:16448-34578 GCA_015106755.1 Etia nguti
ATTTATTTAGTATTTGCTTATATTAGTATTTCCTTAGTAACGGGGCTGGTCTGCACCAGTAATTGTGGTTTGGCTCGTTTTTAGATGCCAGGAAAGCTTGCATACAGCAAGGCGTTTTTCCACAGAAGCTACATAAAATCCATGGATGTGTTGGAGCTTGAGGATGACGGGAAAAGATTGCTCAATACCTGAGGAGAAGGGAAAAAATGTGGGGGTTGACTGTGCTTTCATTAGACAGCTGATGTTAATCTGAAGTCAGAGAAAACAATAACACAGGGGTTGACTAAGACCTTGACTAAGAGAAAAATGCAACTGTTGCATCCTTAAGTAGAAGACAGATATGTTTTTTGGATATAACGGCTTCATAAATGCCACAGTGCAAGTCTTAATCAAGCCAGTCTGGAATTAAAATGGATTTGCTGAGGAATTTACATTCTTGGACAGATAATCTTTTTTTCCCGTGCTCCCATGCTGACTAAAATAATCAGAGGACCTATTGTATGAAGCAGACCTTTGGCGTAAAACTGGAAGTGGTGATATACAAGCCCATTCATTTCACAAGGCCTGCTGACAGTGGCTGTCAGTGGTAGATCCTGCAGCATGAAAGTCTAAAAACATTAAGCAACAAACTGCCTTTCTTTTTTTACTTTTTTTTTTAAAAACTTGCATTAAAATTGGAACATGAGTGTGCAGAGGAAGCCAAAAAAATTGCACTTGTCTCAGCCTGCACGTTAGATAATCAGATGAATAGAGATGGTGGAGGATGTGACGGCAAACGTGACATTTTGAGCCAAAACATATCAGTGTGGTGGATTTCCCAGGCCAGCCCTCTAGCAAGTGTAGGGAAATGGGTCACAACTGCACATGCCTGCTCACTGCTGGCACCAGATCATAGATGGAGGAGGCGAATGTAGGGCAGCGAGGCACTGTTTCTGCCTGCCTGTCCTATCTACGAATGGCTCGAGCGGTGGCCGTCCCTCAAGACTGAGTCAGTGTTTTGAGCAGTGTGTACAGTCAAATAATGCTATTTCAGGTCAGTTACACTCAGGACAACGTCATTCTCACCATCTCAGGCATGGGAACGCCTCATTTAGCATCTGTGTTTCAGGCTGCTCTTTGGTTTGTGGTTTCAGCTTGTGCAACCTAGATGTCCAAACACAGCACTTGTGCTCAGCGCGCATCATCTATCATTTATATCGCACTGTGACACACCGTGTTAATCTTGGGTCTGTTGTGTCTGTGCCCTCTGCAGATATCCGCTGTCCTTTCTGCTCAAAGCCTTTCCCGGGGGGTCGGATTGAGGATCACCTGTTGAGTTGCCTCACATCTCCTCCTCTACCTTACAACAGTAAGTATCGCGCCACTAAAATACTCCTACAGCTGTGTTTATTAAAAGGCTGGTGACACTTACTGTCAGGGTTTTTTCCTATGCATAAAAAAAAAACATTCTGGCACTCATCAAAGTGCCTTTGACCTTCCCAGAAGAGAAGATCACAAAGTCTCTGACAAAAATATGAGCAACACTTTATTTTTAAGTGGGCTTTAATTTAATCAAGCCAAAAAAGAAACTTTTGTTCATCAAACTGAACGTAATAACAGGAAAATTCAGACTTCTCTTAAGTATGATACTGTAGACTCATTGCCTTTGCTATATTTGGACCGGTTATGTGCGTTGCCATTCCCCCAGAGGCCCATTTTTAGCTAGGAAAAACCCTGATTGTTGACTTCTGTCTGTGTGTTTGTGCATTTACAGCGGATGTGCTCAGTAAAGACAGTGGAGAGTGTTCCATCTGTTTGGAGGATTTGGTACAGGGAGAGACCATCGCCAGGCTGGCCTGCCTCTGCGTCTACCACAAGAGGTATGTATGAATGAAATTAAAATAAAATATAGGGCAGATAAGCTTGTTTCTTCGCTTGGGACAAAACGTGACATTAAAAGTAAACTCACTGGGAAAATGTGGTTGTTTCCAGATCTGAAATCTATCTGAAACAAGGACGCAAAAGTTGTTCTGTACTATTGTTCATCGTATATAGAGCTACACTTTTCTGAGAATTACAGATCGGTTGCTCATTTCCCAGATAGGATGTGCCAAACTCAACTCTGTAATCTTTGCTAAAATGATGCAGTTAGGAAGCCTTGTTTTGAAATTTGAGATCAAATGGATTAAAGCCAAACATGTGTTCACATTATTTTGACTTATTATTATGCTCATTTCCATCTGTATGTTTTTAATCTTGGACTCTGCTAGAGTAGCTTTGCATGATTCCTTATTTATGGTTCTCTGTTTGAAACAAGCCATCTTCTGTTTGGTCGCATCTAACAAGCAGAAGGTTTGAACCCGCAGGTCACTGCCAGGGCTGTGCCTCTGGGATATTAGGGAGCTCCCCTCTGTCCACAATTCAGAGTTTAGAGCAGTCTGAAGTCGGAGCTTTTGGCACTGCTGGGGTTACTTATGCACATATTGATCTCATTTAAACTTTGGCCATGTTTAATAAGAGCATCCTCCTTTATAAATATGTGACAGAAAAAAAGGGAAAGCGTCCTTTGAGAAGACCTTAAATATTTTTTCAGTAATAGCTTTTACAACTGTGAAAACACATGCAGGATTATTGCATTTTAATTCGACACTCTTACACAAATACCAGATGTGAGCACAGAGTTTTGTAAGTGGCAGTGACATTTCTAGGAAAAAAAATAAATGACTATCAACTTTTAAAATGTGTTTCAGCCCATTTGACATTTTTAAAACGTGCTGTAATGTTCAACGGTTTATTTCTTTTGTAACTTCCAAGGAGTTAATGAAATTTCTAGGAGAATTTTTTTTTTTTTTTACTATGATCCTGTATGTTATATGTTTCAGCCAATTTATTTAAAAAAAACACATTAACAGTTTAAAACAAACTGTAATGTTCATCACTTGATTTTTGCCCAGCTTCCAAGAAGCCGCTGATTTCCCCTTGATCTCAGTACAGTCTATTTACCGAAATTAGGTAATCGATCACCCAGGATCCAGCCTGCTGTATTTTTATAACTTAAAAAAAAAATTAAAGATAACATAATTAGTTGTGTTTTAGATGAATTTTTAAAAAAAAAACTTCTATTTTTACACAGATCACAGAGAGGGAAAAAAATAACATTTTTATGATTAAGTTGAAACATAAATATGGCTCCATGATGTAGCGCTCCAGTAGAAAAGTGAGAGGATACCAGGATTTGTTTTGCTCCTTAATAAGACAGGCCAGTTTATGCACCACTAAAAGTAGAGCACAGGATTAAAAACACTGTAAGCACAGTCATGGACAGAGCCTGGTCAGTGCTCTGTGTATGGCTCATTTAGTGAATAACAAATGTACATTAGTTGTTCACTAAATGAGCCATACGCAGAGCACTGACCAGGCTAGCTCTAGCGGCGCGTTCCATTTTAAGTTTGAAATTTTCAAACTCAGAAAGTCGGAGCAGCCTCACCGACCCAGACATAACAATCTGAGATGGCAGCAGCAGTGGACGTTTTGCAGTTTTATGAATGTTTACGTGCACTGCTGCCATCTTAGATTGTTGTGTCTGGGTCGGTGAGGCTGCTCCGACTTTCTGAGTTTGAAAATTTCAAACTTAAAATGGAATGCGCCGCTAGAGCTAGTCCCAAGCCGGGAGATGAATGGGATCACTAATCAGGTCTGAGGTATATGAGGACAATATGCCATAATGTTGTTTTTGTGCTTTACTAGCTACACTGCTAACAGACCCAAAAACATTGAATATTTCTACTGAATAAAGAAAGTCAATCAGTTACTTATGTGAATACATCGTGTGTCTTAAATAAAACTACTTTTCTATGTATTTTAGTGCATGGATTGAGCGCCTTATCGGTCATTTTAAACAGTTTATCTATACAAAACTACACAAGTATTTTTGTTTTTACTATGGATTAATCTCATACTGGTTTTCATTATTCAATGTGTTTACCCAAAGCTCAACATGATGACTTCATTTTGTTTTAGTTGTAGCATCACCCAAACATTCAGTTTAATTATCCAAAAAAAGGAGAGCGAAGGCAGCACAACCTCAAATCTCCTGCTGGTAAACGTTTTGCTTTAGCTGTTGCTTTTTTCTTCTTTTTTTTTTCCATCCAGGCTTATTAAGTATTGACTGTTTGTCTCAGCTCCAGATTAGTGACTTAAAGCCAATAAAAACAAAAGTCATTACCATCTGAAAAACATGAGGTGATGGCAGGAGTTAAAAGTAAAGAGGCCATTAACTTAAGGGGAAAAAAACAGCCTTTTGCAACCCAAAACAAAAAGACAAAGGCAAACAGCCAAAAGAGGCCCCGAGGTCTTCGGGCATCTTATCTCCGCTCCATTTGCATTCAGTGAGTCAACAAGACTGCTGAAGTGTTTACCTGTTTATTTTGGTTTCAGACCTCCTGTGAGTGGATTAGGCCTTGTGGGAGACACTACAACCACACTCAGACCTTCCAGCTTCTCCCACATTAGCATGAGTTGATTCAAGTATATTGACTTGTTGTCTCCACATTCTCAGTGTGCTCTGTCTCCCTGCAGCTGCATTGATTCCTGGTCAAAGGTGAAGCCTTGCTGCCCTGAACATCCCTTTGATTGACTCATGGGGTCACATGTATTCCACGCCGTGACCAACCCGACTCAGGTACGTACACTGCTGACCCGATAAATGACAAAACGTGCAGCTTCAACATTAAGCACAGCGAACACACTATAAGACAGAAGAGGCGTTGGAGTTGTAGCTAGTACTGCCTGCAGAGAAGGGTAATGGTAACATTATGGTTCAGCAGTGGTAGCGTGTGGGCAGTCCGGACTGCCAGCGTACTTGCACAGAGTGCCTGGTTTCAATGGGGGCAGCGTGCAAAATATGTGGCACAACCAGTCTGTGGATTTCCCCTGTTTTGAATTTGAAGACAATGCCTCTCACTTTCCCGGTTAACTCTGCTGTTACTCCCTGTCCTGTTCTGGCCCACTTATCAACCACTCAGCATTCTACCGATGCACGGCGTCATCCACGTCCAGCAGCGTGCATTTGGGATTTTGGAGGACTGCAGTTGAGTGTGTTTGCATTCCCGTAGGGAGATGCATACGCAAACTAACACAATTGTGGTACACAAAATTGCGCATAACTATATTTATTATGCGTAATATATTTAGGTCACACAGTCATTTAAAATGTGTGACCTGAGAGCTGAACTGGTGCATTTTTGCATCAGCAATTGTGTTTTTGCAGAACTGCTATGACAATACTACATTTATTACAAGTCCTATTAGCACTAAAGGAGGCCTAGGTGTAACTAAACATTCGATACACTGAGCAGGAAAGTGCTGGTGAGACAGAGAACTACAAGCCTTCTAACCCCTGAAGACACATTACACTGTAAATTTAATTTGCAGAAAGTGTGCTCCGATAACCCACGTGTAGGTTACACAATGAATAATAAGTCGCTATGTGAATGCTTGTAATTAACCAAGCTACAGAGATTGAACTACAGATAAGCACCACCGTGCGTTGCAATGGGAACAGGAAGTGAGACGTTGCCATAGCGAGAGCCAACACCAAATGAGAGTGCCAGTGTCCATGACTTGTTGGCAAGTTGTTTAGAGAAAAAAAAAACGTGTGGTTAGATTTGTTATCTGGAGGAAAACGGGGCCGCACCTCGAGTGTGAAAATGACGCAAGACAAAAGAGCTGCGACTGTTAATTATGGCATTATTGATGGATCCTGTGATTGCTTTCTTGATTAGCTATTGTGTGTGATACATGCCAGCAATGTCTGTAAAATGCCAGTCTGGTATGCACATTAATTTCCCAGTGGATCTGTTATAGATTTATTTATTTACTGTTCATCAAAATTACGTGGATTGTTTTTAAAGATGGCTTTATTAGGTTTACTTTTCAGAAAAGGAAAGAAATGCAATGTGAATCTTTTATTTTAGCATTAGTGTCTGAGCCATGGAGAATATAAAAGATGAAAGCAACTAGTATTTAAAAAACTTTTTTTTTTTAATGAAGTTCTATTTTGAGACCTCAAGATGAGATCAATAACAAGTCATTAGACAATGGCCAGCATACACTGGTTAATCCTGCTTTTAAAACGTAGAATAATCAGATTTAACAAAACGGAGTTTGTTTTATTTAGCGTGGCTTTGAAAATGAGTGACTTGAGCGCATATGTCATCCAGGTTAGGAAATCCCAGAAAGATGATTTTGTTCATTTGGATTATGCTGATGTGGATACATCCACTTGAACAGAATCAACTTTCTGAGACTGAGCACATAATTTCATCAGGAAAGTAGTGAAAGGTCAAGTCCCAGACATCTTTTCCCATAGAATACAACCAGAGGGACTGCACCCTGGTGGCCATTTAAAAAAATAATGCAGGTTTAAGACACTCCTGGACTGGTTTCGCTTTTCAGACCTGGAAACTACCTCCGTCTGTTACAGTTTGATAATAGTTTGTCAGATCCATCCATTTTAAAAAAAATGCTCCAAAAAGCACTTACGACATGCACGGGGGAAAGGTCCACTTTAATAAACCAAAGTAGTGGATGAGGCCGAGTAGAAGCTGATCAGCTCCACCTTCCTGTCAGTCAAAGTGGCCGCACCTCTAACTCCATTTTCCAGGTGCGTGAGTTAAAAGAAAAACTGCACTCTGCTCTGGGGGAAACTATGCATAAAGGCCAAAACGTTTCTGTTTTGTAAAGGGTATAAAGGTTTTCTTTTTAACATGGGAGTCTTTTTGATTTACTCACTTTTATTGTCAAGCATCAGGGGACATTTAGGGGACTTCTACGTTGGCTTGCTATCGATGGCTGGAGGTTGCTCTTTGATCGAGCCCAAAAGGAAGCCTTTTTCCCCGCGGACTCATTTTCAGAGTGCTGCTCTACTCCTAAAATAAGGACTTCTTCTGTAAAAATGTTAATAGTGACATCCAGCATTTGCGTCACAAAGCTCCCTGCTTCTGGATTTCTCGGTGTTCACAAAACACCGTGTGAGTGGGTGGGTTGGTTGGTTTGAGTGTGAGGGTGGGGTTGGGAGAGGCTGCACCCTCAAAGTTTTTGTGTCAGTGCTGAAATTAATAGCATTCGTATAGAAAATAAATGCTGGCAGCACAAAGACCTTCTGCCTGTGGCCACATTGTTTCTGTAACACACACACACATACAAAAAGATATAGAATTGACATAAATTTTCCCATTTTTCTGTCTTTGCTGCTGTCTGATTTTCAGCACAGTCCCCACAGCCTGTATTAATGAATCTTTTTTTTTTTTTTTTTCGTGTCTTTTTCTGCCCTCACAGGAGACTACACTGAATCCGAATAAAATCCCAATAAAAAATGTGTAATTGAACAAACGAAAGCCCGCTGTCACTCTTGGACACAAACTACAAATACAAGAGCGGAGAACAGACGATCCTAAGAGGAAGCTGCACGTGGAGACACCTGATGCTCTCTGCTGGGATCGCTCTCTTTGAGCTTGACCATTTCAAGCCAAACTCCTCCCGACAGTTTAAAAATCCGTGGTCGAGACATCCCCTCTCGGTTGGAACAGAAACGGCGGCATTTACCCGTCTGTTCTGCGCACTTGGCTTTAAACTGCGGAACGTATAAATATTATCATCCTAGAACGAACTTAAACCTGGCTGCGGGGGGTGGGGGGATTTAAAAAAACAAAAGAAAAAATGGTCTTAACTGTGACTCTGGATCCTCTCCTGTGTATTTTCTATCCCTCCCAGCGGGATTGTTTATTTTATCAAGTGTTTTGCAAAAAAAAAAGAGAAAACCCAAAACAGAACGATTATCGTTCCATGTCATACATCGGATGAATGTTTTCTTTCCTCGGCTCACCCCAAAATGAACCAACCTCACACTGAAAGCGTGAACTGTTACCATGTAAACATTGCTTTATTTTGACCGAGCTGGAGGTTGAGGACTTGTATTTGGTGAATGGGGGCTGCCGTCATTAGGTGTTTTTCCCTTTTCTGTTACATGTAAACATTTCAGGGGATGCTTGGGGGGCGGAAAAATAAGTCTTTTTTTTTTGGTAGGTCAGACTCTTGTAGGTGGTTGAATAGCGGTGGGTTTAATGTGCTGCTACTTGGGGAGTGTTGAGGAAGGTTTGTAGGTATTTTATAGGGCCATAGTAGCGTTGGTGTTTGCACCGGCTTGTGCACTTTTGTCCCTCAGGCTTGTTTTAGTTTAAACCATAAGGTCCAGGATAAGATTGTTTTTGTGTGTGCGTGTGTGCGTGCACGTTCAGATAATGACCAGGGACAGACTGTGTCCTGAGCACGACTGTAAATTCAAGTGTGTGTGGTACTGTAAATTGCCCAGAAGTCTGCTTGGTGAATCGGCTTAACTGCATTCGACATCCTTCCTGTTTAACGTTGTATTTGGTACTCAACATGGTGGCTCACATGGTCAAAACTTCTATTTGGAGCTTTTGTCCCCTGCCGCCTCTGTCCTCTGGGGTGCAATTTTGATTTTTTTTTCTTTCTTTTTTTTTCCCTTGCTTTTGGACCACGCAACAGTTTCGCCATCTGGTTACACAAACGCCAGATTGAACAGAGATAAAGGGACGGACGTATTTTTGGAGCAAGTGTATACCATGTGGTATCTGCCTCTATCCATAACACTGCAGGCTACGGACAGCTGATGGTTAATTGTTACATAAGCAGCCCCCCCTCCCATTCCCCTTGTTATTTTTTTTTTGTTTTTTTTTGTTTATTTTATTATCACAGTGTTCATGTTTATTGCTAAATGTGTTAAATGGCTATCCTTGGCCTTTCTTTTTGTGTGTGTGTGTTGATTGCCTTTTGATGGTGAAGGGATTCTTGTGCAAGGAGGTATTTGTGGTGTCTTTTTTGGGGGCTGAGCTGAAGTGGAAGCCCAAACAATAAGGCTGCTCAACAGATGCTGCCTGATACAGGCTGTACGCAGGCCAGTGGAAACTCTAGCAGAAAGAACAAAAAATATATTGTAACTGATTGCTTTTGCTGCCTGCTCTAAAGGTGTTTAACTCTCAGTGCTGCAGTGGTGTGGGGCGGCTTAGAGGTTGGCCAAGAGGTGAGCCATGCACACAGGTTTGTTCACCCCAGCCTCTGTTGGTCTTTTCTGTCGTCCCCCCCAAATGTTCTGCAGTCTGCGGTGCTATAACCTGTCCCATCACTAGAGGGCGGCCCTGTGCATGTTTCTCATATTTTGTATTGGAGAAAAGAAAAATAAAGCCAAAAATTGTTTGTTTGTGCATTTAGGTCTGTGTTGTTGCAGGGGACAGGGCAGAAGAGGAGGCGCATCGATCATTTAGATGTTACATTTGTCGTGGTGATAAGTTATGATATTGTATATTTTGGCTGGGAGGGTTTTAAGGGGGGGGTATTTGTGTGAGTGTGTGTGTGTGTGTGTGTGTGTGTTCAGAGGGCTGTTGGTGGCAGTTGGGTTGTCGATAAAGATTACAGACAATCCAAAACCGCCACGTTACTCTTGATTGACTTTCTTAACCCCCTCTAAGCTGTGCGGTGCAATACCTCAAATTTTTACCAATGCTAGCTAAATGCTCGGTGTGCAAACTAGACTCCTCCAACCAAGGATGGTATTTTGCATAAATATTCTCAAGTCTTTGGTTTTGAATCGCAGAGTGCCGTTTTCCTGCCTGCCCTGTGATTAGAGCGCGATGTGTAAACTTGTCACCACAGCGATATCTGCATCCCCAAGATATGGACAATCTGCCTTTACTCTGGTATAAAACAAACAAATTGAGTTTTATTTATTAAATTGTAAATATGTATTACAATTCAAGAAAATTGCTTGGTCCTTGTCTGTTCGATATACTGTTTCTAAGCTCCGATCTTTTGTATGTCTCAAAAATTGTTTTTATATGTATTTTTTACAATAAATATGTGTGACAGATGTTTTGTCCGTGTCTGTTTTGTGTATATATATATTTTTGTTTTGGTTTAAGTTGTCAAAAATGTGTCTCCTTGTTTGTGCAGCTTGACTGCGGCGCCTGCTTAAGCATATGTGTAGATTTCAGGAGATCGATTGGACATGTCATCTCTATAAGAACAGAAGGAGAGGAATTACTTATTCTTTAACAATTAATGTAAAGTAAGCTGAGGAAGGTGTTTGGTAACTAATCTTAAGCCATTGTTGGCTGTTCTTGTTTGTAGTCATCCCCCCAATAACAAATAATGTGAACACGATTCCTAAAAATGATGCAAAACATCCAAAACGGTGATGTCCTTAAGGTGCAGAAAGTTTTGAAAATGTGCAAAATTGCTGCTGAAATGCACCTGAGCTACTGAAGTAGATTTGTAAACAACATCACATTTCAGCAAACAAAATGCATAAAAGTAGCATGATTTCAGGTACTTTTCATGGTCCAACTCTCATGACTGAAACCAGGCAAACACAGAAGAAATGATATTTGTGTGATCTGAGCTAGCAGGGAAAATACTACGTAAAGGCAATGTCCCAAAAAAAGTCTGTCATTTTACAGCGACAGATTATTCACAAGTGGGAAGACGGTCAAGACAGTTGCCAATCTTCCCAGGAGTGAACATCACAAAGAGGTCCTGCTCAAGGACCGACTCTGCAATGCTCTGAGAAACTCAAAATCTAAGAGCTCCAGACTACAGGCCTCAGTTAGCATGTTAAATGTTACAGTTCATGGTGTTCCGATCAGAAAAAGCTGAACAAGTGTGGTTCTTGTTCTTGGAAGGGTTCCCCGGATCAAGGTTAATGTAGTTAACTAAAAATAACTAGATGTGAAGAAGTGTTTTATAGGACATATCTGTAGTTTTAGGATCGGTTACTTTGGTAAAAACTGTATTACAACAAGCCTGCTGAGGCATGTGTTTAATGCGTTTCTAGATGTCTCCAAGACTGAGTCATCAGCTTTCAAAAGGTTCTGTGTTCTTACTTTAATACCTGTACTGATGCTCCCAAATCTTACCTCTGATATTTGCTCTCCATAATATAATTAAAAAGACAAACTTACACTGATAAAACTAAACATTTTGTGACAATAAAAACTAACTTGAAACAGGAAAACTACCCTGGGAGCTAACTGAAATTAAACTGAATTAAAAACAAAGTGAAATTAAATTAAAAACCAATTAGAAAATACAAAACTATAACAACTCGAGACGGCATGGCTTAGATTCCCAATGACGCATCTGAACAAACTATCACTATCACGCCTAAGGGGAAATGTTTCGCTATAATGCACAGAGCATATTACCCCAAACATCTCATACCAAGTGTCAGCCACAGCGGTGGAGAGGTGATGATTTATGCTTGTTTTTGGAGCCACAGGACCTGGGCCCCTTTCTGACATTGAGCTGACCCTGAACACTTCTGCATTCTAGAGTCGAATGAATGACTGGGCTTTGGTCTAATTCTAAATAAGTTAACCAATTGTAAGCGATGTAAAAACAGATTCCTCATATATGAAATAAACTTTTAAAAAAAGATGTGAAAAAGTGTTATTCAGATACTATTTACATTTTCTGGTTATTCCTCCTTTTTCATGCAGAGATGCTAAAATCTCCCTCACTGTGAGGAATTTGCGGCTTTTCTTCGCAAATGAATCAATAAATCTATGTATTTAGAATTTCTTTTAGACATTCAAAGATGCCACATCACACTGTTGAACTGTTAACTTAATTATTGGACAATTTACTTAAAGTTAGTTTGAAACAACTTACATGTCATGCCCTGAAAAGTACAGTAGTTTGTCATGCTTATTCTTTTCAAGGGTTGGAGCCCAGCTCAAAGGCAGCGTGAGTCATGGCACTCAGATCATCCTGAATAGAAATCTATGGAAGATCTAAGCAACAGCAAAGAGGATGGGAGAAGCAAAAAAGTTTTTTAATCTTTATTTTAATGCAAAGTCATCAGACTTTTGAAAGATTTTTCATTGTGTTAGTGTGGTGATTCTACACGTGTTTTTTTTATTGAGCACTGAAATTAAAGCTGATCATTTCTTAACAAAACTTTCCAAATAAGCGCCCAGACATGTTGCCAAGATGGCTTCCAAGTTATAGGGTTGGAGAAGGACTTTTGTTTAATTCCAAATATGTTAAATCTTGTAATATTAACTGTTTTCTGCTGTCTGTTGTACAATTTTGTGCAGAAATGTCACATATTTGATAGTTTTTCGTTTCCCTTGTGAGGGATTTTCTGTTTTTCTTTTGTTGTAAATCACTCCAAAGTGATCTATTTGGGGTTTGAGACCATTAGTCCAACATTTGAGGATGGTACTTTGCACTGTTGATAAATTAAACTGACTGGTTGGTAGTGAAATCAAAAATAAGGCAACCTGTGAACCAGAGTGTTTACTCAGCTGTATGGCTTTATCCCATTTATATTTAAAATCCTAAAAGAAACAGTAATTGGATTTGTATTATTGTCGTAGGCTGACTCAAAGACTGCCACTAAGTAATGCACTTATTTTACAAAAATAATCAGTAACAAGCCAGCATATCAGTTATTTCAGGCTTATATGCATATGTGGCAGCATCTGCAGGCAGCAAAGTGCGCACTGCTGAGCCTAGAAGAGGGTTGTAGAGCCAGACAGCACAATGAGGGAGCTTTCATAAAGCAGAGTACACTGTGTTCAGGTCAGAGACATTATAAGAGAGAGACTTGGCACTCAGACAATCCTGAATTTAAATGCATGAGTGAATTCAGCAGGAGTAATAAAAATCTAATCTTTCCAATCCTTATTTCAGATGAAAGTGAGCAAACATTTTAAGTAGTTTTTATCAGATTTGCCTGAGGATTCCATATATGCAGCTTTTGTGTCCTGTGACCACCAGCATTACAGTTAATTGAAATAATGCTTCAAAATAAATGTCCAAGTAACAAAATCTAGCTTAGGTGTAGCTCCTGCAGCTGGTGAGCATGTACCTGCAAGTCCCAGCACATCACAACCATTATGCAATGGTATGGGTCATTGTGCAAGGAAGACAAACGTCACACAGTTCCCATTTCCGAAATCTGACCTTTAAGTTTGTGATGAGGTCATTTCAGAGTTCTGAATTTCTGACTTTATTATGAATTAAATCTAAAAATCAGGCAGGGCACAACATGTTACTGTTGCATTTAAATGCATGCTTTGTTCTTTAGTGCTTTCTACAGTTGAAACCACAACATCCCCTCGGTATCTGTGAACTGAAGCTTTCAGCTCTACCACATGATGCCCCTCAGCCATTTCCTCTGCTGCGCTCAATGTCACCATTGAACTCTAAGCTTGAAAGTAAAGTCACTTTAAGTTTTTAGGAAGTGTGCGGCAGCCAGTGTTACAAGAGACACAGCATTCGTCGAGGAAAGAATGGATTTCCCTAAATATCAACACACACTATGGATGTGTTGCATAAACATAATGAAACTGAAACTGAAAAGAGGCAGTGAGGCAAACAGACCTGAAAATATACAACAACCCTCTTCAGAAATATAAGCTATGCTGTAATTGAACCTGTGAAATAAAAACTATCACTTAAATAACAACTCATCTTAGTGTCTGTTTGCTCCCTATGGTTGTGTGTGTATATGTAAGTTTTTTAATTAAGGACAGCAGATATTAAAAATAACTGAAATAAACACAAAATATTTTGTGTTATCCCAAAAGATGAATATTTATCCTAGTACTTTTATTTTTTTGAGGGAAATGTGAGCACTGAATGAGCTGTCTGGAAATAGGTTGCACACTTATTATTGCAATTACAGTCTATGCCTGGCAGCAGCAGACAAAGTGAATATGTGAATATTTTCAGGACAGCTTTCTAAAGACAATACATTACCCCAGATTTCTATAAATATTGTATTTGGTTAGCATTTATAAACACAATTTAAAAAAAAGAACTATTTGTGTTATACTTTAAGTACCGTCTCATAATTTGAATAAAACCAGACAATTATGAATGTACTCATCCCAACATGTCTTACATATAAACACATATTCAAGCATGTGTTTATACATTTGTTCATGGGCACACTTGGACACATAAGCAATACTGTGAACCACAGACAGGAGTAAAGAGCTAAATGTTAAGCTATACAAAAAAAAAATCTGCTTTCAATAGTTGTTTAAAGTCAATGAAGGTTTAACGGATTCAAAATGAAAACAGAACAGTCAATAGCTTCGGATCAGATGATTCGAGAGGCTGACTGCTGGAGCAAAGTCTCAGCAAATTTGCTGCAGAAAGAGAAGCCATACTGTCACAAACTGCAGTTTAGGTTGACTGTGAGGAAGAGGATACAAATGCAGGATGACGGCAACAAACGGCAAACCTTTATTCAGGTTGCAAGCACTCCAGGAAAGCAATCCAAAACCAGGAGCAAACAGAAGCCAAATCCACACAGAGAGAAAGCACACCACTTTAATGGCCAATGATCTGTTAAGAAACAGAGGTGTTTTTAAACCCTGTGAGTCATCCAAAGGTTTCACCACTTTAAAGTGGAAGGAAGTGAAACTTGAAATCACATGTAAGTAAAATATACAGCAGCCATCGTCAACCAGTACAGGCTTACCCTGTAGCCTTCATCACATGAAGTACTGCGGGATTATCAAGCAACAGAGGTAGGAACAGCATTAATTTACTCTCTATTATAGACCTGTACTACAGTAGGTAAAAGGTAACGTCCTGTGTACCTGACACCGGTGCTTCTCCTACTGGTAAAAACAACTATTTGCAAGTTTTATAGTTTACTTATTTTGCACTGTTCTTGTTTCAATTAATCATCTGCACTGTTTTTTCTAAATAAGGCACATTGCAGCATTTTTCATTCATGGATCTGATCATGTTTAACTTCAAACTCTTACTTGTTGTGATCATTTTTTAAGTTTTGCTGTGTTTAGATGTTCAAATTCTTGTGGATGTCTGATATGATTTCCAGTCATAGTGTGGCAAAAAACCTGAAAGGTCTAAAAGGCCACCGTGACTCCGGGTCAGTGCCCTTTTTCAGATTTCCAATTCAAATGTTCATAAAAACAGAATTCATGTAAGATGCGACAAAAACTGAGCTCTGTCAATTAAACACTTCATGTACACATTATCTACAAGTACTCTTAACTTTCTAAAAAAAAAAAAAATCAAGGATATTCACAGCAACAGTTTATTTGTAACAAAATTTGCTAAAATAATATTGTGTAACATGCATTAAACTTAAATGACGTAAAGCAAGGTCATTTGTGTTCAAGTGTGTATTTTTTTAAGTAAAGACAGCGTATCTAATTTTAGTGTGAAAGCTGGAATACATTTTGCTGCAAACACTCAAAATGCAGCTACAAAATAAGTTCAGTTAAATTGGGTATCATAAATCTTTTAGCCTACATCAGCTGACACAACACCGACTTTCCCACAGTAAATGCTGAATTCAAACCTTTTACTTCTCAGTGCCCACACCATTCATGTGTAACAAGTCAGCAGCAATACTGGCTGTTTTAAAAAAAAATCTCCATCTGAGGTAAGCAATGCTGTGCATGACACTTCTGTCCTTATTCTGAATTACTGCAGCTATCTGAAACCAAATGTATGAGTAGAAATATTCTTTTAGTAGCTTGGTTACTGATTTTAATGACTTCCTCGTGTTTTACTGTATTTTTTTAAACCAGGCACTTTCCACTTGTGCTGCTATACATCCCACCACTAATGTTTACTTGAATTTAACTTTTACATTTGGTTCCTCTTTTGTCACTGACTTTCAGTTTTTACCAGAATGTCAGCAGACTCCATCACTTCCAAGGGGACAGAGCATGATCCCGGCTCTGATGTCCCCTCGGCATCGATGCATTCCTACCAAGGAGAGCAGCCTCCTGCCTATTCTGAAGCCCCACCAGTGTACAAACCACCTCAAACCTCTCAGTACGAGTCTTTCCATGACATAAACCCAGAGATATCATCAGAAACGACTCCGCTGATGTCCTCATCTTCCTTTGGTGACGAGATAGTGAGGAAAGGGTTTATTAGAAAGGTTTGTACGCTACGTTTTGGACGATGACTCCAAGAATCCACCATAAATGTTGAAAATCTTTCTGAGATATGTGCGCCAAGTACTCTTTGTATTTGCTGCAACACAACAACACAAAACTGCTTTTTTTGTTGTTGTTATGATCAGTAGCCAGACGTTTTGCTTGCCTCCACCAGTGTGTGAATGTGAGAGTGAATGAATAGTGGAATTGTAAAGCGCTTTGAGGTCTCGAAAAGCGCTATATAAATGCAATCCATTATTATTATTATTATTGTTTTTGGTTGGGTCTACTTTCACACAACAGGAGTGGGAGAAGTTGGCTGTTTCAAATCCTGTTTACTTTTAGGGAGCTGTTTTTAAAGCTATGCTCTGCAATCAATTTGATTTTATGAACTGGTAATTGCAGCACGTGGTGTTCACATGTTACAGTTGGCAGAATCAGGAACTATTTTGTGCCTGTATGCTGAAGATTAAGCAGACTGATTCTCTCACTTTCTATTCTCCCTGAGCCTGCGAGAGTCCTCTCCAGGTACACCAGCTTCCTCCGCAGTCCAGAGACATACACTTTGGTTAACTGTTGATTCTAAATTGGCCAAATGTGATTGGTTGCCTCTCTGTCTGTTAGGCTGGCCACAGACTAACAACCTGTCCAGGTTGTATCCTGCCTCTCACCCTATGACAGCTGGGATAGGCTCCATCTGCTCTGTGACCCTGAACTGGATAAGTTGAAGAAAATGAATAGATGGTCCACATACAGCCCAATTTGACCTCAAGTGGGACTAGCCAGTAAACCAATTGTATAATAACCCATCTTCCTTTTAATATAGAGAACTATAAGTGTGTTTTAAAAACGTTAACATTTAATGAACCCTGCTTTTGCAGATGACAAGCAGCCCGGGACACCTTAAAAATTTCAACAGTATATCTGATTTATTGTACATTATAATTCATGCCGACAAACAGACAAACTCTTTACATTTAGAGTTTTCACGAACTAAACATTGATAGTATTTTACTCTGTGATTGAAATAACTTCTCGAGATCTAAAAATACTCAACTTTTAATACGCTTTGACTCCAATGTGATGAAGTTGGTGTTACCTCACCAGGTACTGAATGCATTTTACTGAAAAATCAAAGATTTCTTTGGGCCATCCTGTGGGCTGGTCTGGTCCAGAGCTGCATGTTTGACACCCCTGCTGATAATGAGTATGAATTAATTCAAAGCAGCCTCTGACTAAGGCAGGACACAGCTCACATTGTTGGACTTTGTTAATGTGAGTTAACTTTGAGGAAAAACATTTGCCGTTTTCTTTCACAGTGTAGTTACTTAGTAATAAAGTTGTTATTTAAAAGACAAAAATCAGTCTTTTCTCTTTTCCTGCACAGGTTTTTAGCATCGTGACGCTCCAGCTGCTGTTCACTTTCACTGTAGTGTGTGTGTTCACCTTCTCCAGCGTGGTCAAAGCGGCAGTGCAATCAAACATTTGGGTCTATCTCGCTTCCTTCATAGTCTTCGCCGTGGTCGCTATTGCCCTCACCTGCTGCAAGTCCTTCAGCCAGCGTCACCCATGGAACATCGTGGCACTGGTGGGTCACAAATAACAAAACCATGTATCAAATGGATATGAAACACCGCACAGTCACATTTTGGAAAGAGAAGTGAAATAATTTGCTCATGCTGTCAGGATGGCACCTCAGCTTGTGAACCACTTAACTAGAAACTAGAAGTTAAAGTATAAGTGCTAAGTGCTCAGCAATAACTTTAAAAAAAAAAAGGAAATAAAGGTCAGAATAAGAACAACAGCAAAAAAAAATCACTGATGACTTTCGTCATAGATTTAGACTTCCACAATCAGATGGTAAATGTTCTGGCACTTATGTAGCACTTTTCTATTCTAACTGAGCACTCAAAGCTCTAAATGACTTCTGAAAAGTTTGCTTTTTACATTTTCCAAAACAAAACCTCAAAAGTTTCCTCTAAAGGGCAGCAGATTCACTGAGTGAGTTGAGGTTTGGTTGGCATGTTAATTTAGGACAGGCTCTTCCTGTTGTTGTTGTTGTTGTTAAATACTGCACGTACAGCAGAGCAAAACGCAAGCAGAAGCTCACTTCTGCACCTGAATGTGAAGAGAAGACC